>CM077215.1:34458053-34465553 GCA_039654625.1 Rhinogobio ventralis
GTGCATGTGTGTGTGAATGTGTGTGTGTGTGTGTGAGTGTTATGTGGGTGTGAGTGTGTGTGTGTGTGTGAGTGTTTATGAGTGAGTGAGTGTATGTGTGTGTGAGTGTTTGTGAGTGAGTGAGTGTATGTGTGTGTGTGTGAGTGTGTGTGAGTGAGTGAGTGTGTGTGTGTGCATGTGTGTGTGTGTATGTGTGTGTGAATGTGTGTAAGTGTGTGTGTGTGTGTGTGTATCATGAACAGTTGCTCATCACTGAAAAGATTATATACCGCCAGACATGACAGACTCGTGGACCTCATCGCTGCTCAGATTCCCTGCGTGGCTGATGAGCAGATCTTTAAAAACACTATTGTACACTCCACTTTTTTAGGAATTGCTAATACACCAGATATTGTTAACATCTCTCAGAATGGCAAAACAGTCAAACTATTTGAAGTGTCATGTGCATTTGACCTGTTTATGGAGAACTCTTACTGCTCTAAGACTTTAAAATATCAGCCATTGATCTCTACCATTGAGAACCTTGAGTGCAAATGCCAGCTCATTGAGCTAGTGTTTGGCAGTTTAGATCATGTGCACGGGCTGGCGATCCGTGGACTTTGCATTGGGGGGATTTCTAAAACAGGGGCCAAGTACTGCTCAATCTCAGCTCCTATAGGAAGCATGTTTATTTGGAAAAGGCGATGTTTCCTGTATCCTTAGAACTGTATAATCCATAACAATGTGTTGATTTAATCTGATAGATCATTCGAACAAATTTGATTCCTAATGAAATTGACTTGTAATGTGGAATCAAATAAAGTATATAAAATGTTTGTGTGAGTGTGTGAGTGAGTGAGTGTGTGTGTATGTGTGTGTGTGAGTGTGTGTAAGTGTTTGTGTGAGAGAGTGTGTGTGTGTGATTGAGTGTGTGTGTGTTTGTGTGAGAGAGTGTGTGAGTGTGTTTGTGTGTGTGAGTGAGTGAATGTGTGTGCGTGAGTGTGCGTGTGTGTGTGTTTGCGTGTGTGTGTGTGTGTGTGTGTGAGTGTGTGTGTGTATGTGTGTGTGTGTGAGTGTGTGTGTGTGTGTGTGTGTGTGTGTGTGTGTTCAATCTGGAATCTGCACTCATAATGCCTCACCCTTACACTTTAACTGATATTGTGTTGTTGATGTGTGTGTCACTGTAAAACTGATATTGTTTTACTTTATTTTTCATTAGTATTTATTAAAATATCTTGTGCACATAAAATATACATACAGAGCTCTTTCATGTCGTTATGAATCATGAATCAAAGCTGTTTTCTGAATTGTACTGATGCTAACAGAAGAGGAAATGGACAGTTAATCCAGAAGTTATCGCTCTGTCATCATTTGCTCAAACATGCCCGACTTTCTTTCTAATGTGGGACACAAAAGATGATATTTGGAGAAATGTCTGTTTGGTTCCCAACTTTCTTCTTTTGTGTTTGAAGACGTAGCGGGAGTAATAAGGACAGATTATCCCATTTTTAAAAAATGATTATTATGTATTTGAATAGAATGAAACACACACGCGTTTCAATGACTGAACACGCGATGGCGCCACTGCCGCAGAAACGATACACACATCTCAGGAATCATCGATCATCGATCAGTTCATTTATCACCATCAGCTGTAATGTCCTATGAGGATCCACATTTCATCTCTTTTTCAGTGAACAGTTACAGAATGAATGATAAAGTCAAGGCTGCTTATATTTCTAGCCATGCTGATACCGTATAAAGTTCTTCGATCCGTTAAAGAAATGACTGTATGTCATGATGATTATGTTTATTAACCTCATGATGATTATGTTTATTAACCTCTGCTGCTTCACGAGCGATGAGCATTATTACTGACACAGTTTACCCGCGTCAGGCGCTCTTTTGTCATCATAACGCAGTGTTTATAGCTGTTATTCATCTGCAGGTTCGGGTTGATTTACTCCAGACGCGGTTTAGCGGATATCGTTTGTTATGGTGATCAAACTTCTCCTGTTCCTCCATGAGTTGATGATTGACTCTGACTCCTCCCAAACAAACTTCCTCAAACTCTGTTCGGTCTCTGCTAACCCTAACCCATGGAGAGAAGGCTCGGATCGGATCGGTTTGTTTGACTCTCTCTCTTCTCGGATGTTAGTGTGTGTGCTCATGATGTCCGACGTGAAGAGGCAGATGTCCTGGCATGAGGATTTCGCCAAAAACCTTTCCAGATTCTTTTCCAGGAGTAAATCTGTGGACGCGGAGGGGAATGAAAGGTTCGTCTCAGCCTTTCTTCCTTCCTTCTATTTTTAGCTGTTAAACGAGTGAAGTCGAAGCCCGTTTGTGTTTCTGTCGTCTTTGAGTTGTTTCGTGTTTTCTCTTTGCCAGAATGAAACGATCACACACAGTTTCTGTTCTTCTGCAGTTCAAGTGTCTTTAGTGCAGATGATTGTATTTCTCCTGTCAAACGGGCTGGAAATATGTAGAAGAAAAGAGTCATTTAATAGCGCAGGGTGTGTCTGTGTGTGTGTGTGTGTGTGTGTCTCTGGAGAGAATCTGATATCAGTTGGAGCTGAAGGCGGTTTCTGGGTTTCTGGCTGTAGGTCAGTGTTGATTATTAATGCTTTGCATTTCCCTTTGTTGATTTCCCTCAGTGAGAGCAGAGACGCTGATGGATCCCAAACACCTGAGCAGCACCTGAACACAGAAGCACCAGCTCAGGTAAGAGAGTGTGAGTGTGTGTGTGTGTGAATGTGTCTGAGGGCGTTTTCACACCTGAAAGTCCGAACCAAAGTTCAAGTTTTGATGCATTTTATACATTTGGTTAGTTTTGGTTTGGTTTCACATCGGTTATGCATTGGTTATGCGAGTGCACTAAAGAACTGTACATGACATACTTGCATCCTGTCGTCATCCTCTATGTGGGCTGCATCTTGACATTGATTGCTTTGTAAACGGACGTGTGTCTGATGTCTGCGTGTTGTCAATTCGGCGGGTAACTTTGACAAGAATGAATGAACAGACGCATATCGTTGCCAGTATACTGTTATTATTATGGCATTACTACCTGCAGCACCAACTATACTCGAGGCTAGTTCAAATCCGCCAAAAGAATGTCCTCGAGAACTCAAACATCTGAGGACGAGTTTAACTCTGATCGCTTCCGGGATCTTTGACAGAATGCAGATGGTTTGAGAATTAAAACTGATTCACAATAAAGACTGTATCGATAACTATATAACCATAAAGTTTTAATAATCATTTAATAATCAATCTTACCACTAAGAGTTCCTAGCTTCAGCTTAAAACCTGTTCACTAAACACTATATATAAGCGTTAGGTTGAGCTTGTTACTGTGGGTGATGTCACTTTATGAGCCGCTCTTTTAAATCGATCACAGTGATTGGCAGACAGCAGGAAAGAGAAACACAAAAACTTAAACAGAACATAATAGAGTATGACTGACTCCTCTATGGCTAATTCTATTCAGTTTCCCCAAACCAATTAAACTAATTAGGGTATGCATTTAAAACACATTTCAAAGACACTGCAAGTAAATAGTGACGGATTATACAGAACCACAAAAAAAGATAAATGAAGGCAAACTGGACTATGTTAAGAAAACGCCTTCAGTTTTCAATGCCGTGTAACCCTAACGCTTATAGAGTTCCTTAGAAACACTTGCTCTGTAGAGTTTAGTGAATCTGTTCCTATCCGTAGCCTCACGGGACAGTAAAGTGTCCGCATATGCGCACTTCAGACTCTCAGTGGAGGGTTAGGTCATCCTGGGACTTTTCACTGTTTTTCAAATACTACGCATTCAGACATACTACCCTCATACTACTCACACTACTCTCACACTACCCTCATACTACTCATACTACTCTCATACTAACCTCACACTACTCTCACACTACTCTCACACTACCCTGACACTACCCTCACACTACCCTCATACTACCCTCATACTACTCTCACACTACCCTCACACTACCCTCATACTACTCTCATACTACTCTCATACTACTCTCACACTACCCTCACACTACCCTCACACTACCATCACTACCCTCATACTATTCTCACACTACTCACATTACCCTCACACTACCCTCACTACCCTCACACTACCCTCACACTACCCTCATACTACTCACACTAGTCTCACACTACCCTCACACTACCCCCACTACCCTCACACTACTCTCACACTACCCTCATACTACCTCATACTACCCTCACACTACCCTCATACTAATCATACTACTCTCATACTACTCTCATTCTACCCTCACACTACCCTCACACTACCCTCACACTACTCTCACACTACTCTCACACTACCCTCATACTACCCTCACTACCCTCACACTACTCTCATACTAACCTCACACTACTCTCACACTACTCTCACACTACCCTCACACTACCCTCACTACCCTCATACTACTCACACTACTCTCACACTACTCCCACACTACCCTCACACTATCCTCACACTACCCTCACACTACTCTCACACTACCCTCACTACCCTCATACTACTCACACTACCCTCACACTACCCTTATACTAATCATACTACTCTCATACTACTCTCATTCTACCCTCACACTACCCTCACACTACCCTCACACTACTCTCACACTACTCTCACACTACCCTCATACTACCCTCACTACCCTCACACTACTCTCATACTAACCTCACACTACTCTCACACTACTCTCACACTACCCTCACACTACCCTCACTACCCTCATACTACTCACACTACTCTCACACTACCCTCACACTACCCTCACACTACCCTCACACTACTCTCACACTACCCTCACTACCCTCATACTACTCACACTACCCTCACACTACCCTTATACTACTCTCATACTACTCTCATACTACCCTCACACTACCCTCACACTACCCTCATTCTACTCTCATACTACTCTCATACTACCCTTATACTACCCACACTACTCTCACACTACCCTCATACTACCCACATACTACTCACATACTACTCATACTACCCTCATACTACTCTCACACTACCCTCATACTACCCTCATACTACTCACATTACCCTCACACTACCCTCACACTACCCACATACTACTCACATACTACTCATACTACCCTCATACTACTCACACTACCCTCATACTACCCACATACTACTCACATACTACTCTCACACTACCCTCATACTACTCTCATACTACCCTCATACTACCCTCACTACTCTCACACTACTTTCATAGTACCCTCACACTACTCTCATACTATCATACTACTCTCATAATACGCTCACACTACTCACACTACCCTCATACTACCCTCATACTATCATACTATTCTCATACTACCCACATACTACTGTCATACTACTCTCATACTATTCTCATACTATTCTCATACTATTTTCATACTACTCTCATTACTACCCTCATATTACCCTCATACTACCCACATACTACTCACATACTACTCATACTACCCTCATACTACTCACACTACCCTCATACTACCCACATACTACTCACATACTACTCACATACTACCCTCATACTAGCCTCATACTACTCTCACACTACCCTCATACTACGCTCATGCTACCCTCATACTACCCTCATACTACTCTCATACTACTCTCACACTACCCTCACACTACCCTCATACTACTCTCATACTACTCTCATACTACTCTCACACTACCCTCACACTACCCTCACACTACCATCACTACCCTCATACTATTCTCACACTACTCACATTACCCTCACACTACCCTCACTACCCTCACACTACCCTCACACTACCCTCATACTACTCACACTAGTCTCACACTACCCTCACACTACCCCCACTACCCTCACACTACTCTCACACTACCCTCATACTACCTCATACTACCCTCACACTACCCTCATACTAATCATACTACTCTCATACTACTCTCATTCTACCCTCACACTACCCTCACACTACCCTCACACTACTCTCACACTACTCTCACACTACCCTCATACTACCCTCACTACCCTCACACTACTCTCATACTAACCTCACACTACTCTCACACTACTCTCACACTACCCTCACACTACCCTCACTACCCTCATACTACTCACACTACTCTCACACTACTCCCACACTACCCTCACACTATCCTCACACTACCCTCACACTACTCTCACACTACCCTCACTACCCTCATACTACTCACACTACCCTCACACTACCCTTATACTAATCATACTACTCTCATTCTACCCTCACACTACCCTCACACTACCCTCACACTACTCTCACACTACTCTCACACTACCCTCATACTACCCTCACTACCCTCACACTACTCTCATACTAACCTCACACTACTCTCACACTACTCTCACACTACCCTCACACTACCCTCACTACCCTCATACTACTCACACTACTCTCACACTACCCTCACACTACCCTCACACTACCCTCACACTACTCTCACACTACCCTCACTACCCTCATACTACTCACACTACCCTCACACTACCCTTATACTACTCTCATACTACTCTCATACTACCCTCACACTACCCTCACACTACCCTCATTCTACTCTCATACTACTCTCATACTACCCTTATACTACCCACACTACTCTCACACTACCCTCATACTACCCACATACTACTCACATACTACTCATACTACCCTCATACTACTCTCACACTACCCTCATACTACCCTCATACTACTCACATTACCCTCACACTACCCTCACACTACCCACATACTACTCACATACTACTCATACTACCCTCATACTACTCACACTACCCTCATACTACCCACATACTACTCACATACTACTCTCACACTACCCTCATACTACTCTCATACTACCCTCATACTACCCTCACTACTCTCACACTACTTTCATAGTACCCTCACACTACTCTCATACTATCATACTACTCTCATAATACGCTCACACTACTCACACTACCCTCATACTACCCTCATACTATCATACTATTCTCATACTACCCACATACTACTGTCATACTACTCTCATACTATTCTCATACTATTCTCATACTATTTTCATACTACTCTCATTACTACCCTCATATTACCCTCATACTACCCACATACTACTCACATACTACTCATACTACCCTCATACTACTCACACTACCCTCATACTACCCACATACTACTCACATACTACTCACATACTACCCTCATACTAGCCTCATACTACTCTCACACTACCCTCATACTACGCTCATGCTACCCTCATACTACCCTCATACTACTCACACTACCCTCATACTACTCTCATACTACCCTCATACTACCCTCACTACTCTCACACTACTTTCATAGTACCCTCACACTACTCTCATACTATCATACTACTCTCATAATACGCTCACACTACTCACACTACCCTCATACTACCCTCATACTATCATACTATTCTCATACTACCCACATACTACTGTCATACTATTCTCATACTACTCT
>CM077215.1:34480553-34483053 GCA_039654625.1 Rhinogobio ventralis
TGAGCACATCAGTAACAAGCACGGGTAACTCACAGTATTGAATTCGGATCGGACCCGTACTGATCGATAGACGATCCGGCAAAAAAGGTAAACGTATCGTCGCATCCCGTTGCATATAATGTTTAATTGTTTTGTAATGGGTTCGGGTTGAATCTTTTCTCTTAATTTTTTAAGAGAAAAGATTCTCTTAGAAAAAATCTTTGTATTTTTTTAACTTTTGTATTTTTGTACCTATTTACATCTTACAGCACTTATTTTTAAATATACTTTATAAATCTAATGACCTTGACTTTCAATCATCTGTACTGCGCCTACAGGCTGTAGGTGCTTTTGTGTAGATGCTGCTTATGAATATTTTACGAAAAGGTTGTTTTACATTCTGCTTTTACATAACAGCAATATGACACACAGAGAGCACTACAAACGTCATGAGTGTGTGCTTTAATAGATCTCGAATGTTTGGTTGTCTGTCCTGTTTATGTTTCCATTCGTTGTATGTGGAATTGTGCGGGATAGCTTTACTAGTGTCTTTGTCTTTCTTCTGTTTTCGTTCAACAGATCTCAGGAAAAGACTGAGGAAGATAGAAGTGATGCCGTAAACATCAACGCCAAAGAGCGCTCGGAGGAGAAGAGACGTCATGATCTAGCCTGTCCTCCTGTGGTGACTTATGGCACGTACCGTGGATTGAGGGAAGTCAGGAAACCAAAGAAGAAGCATCACGTTGAGCTTCATTCGCCCATCTCTGAGGGAGAGGAGGCTATACAACCCAACAGCCATGAGGACAATGAGATCTCCTCTTCCTCTGTAAACACAATGAACTCTGACTGTCAGGAATATCCGACTGCAGTAAATCAAGCATCCCCTTCACAGACACAACAGCTTGAGGACGCATTGACCCAGAGTGACTTATTAGATGGGGTTCCCACTGTTGAATCTGGACTAACTCCAGCCCACCAGCTCCCTCATGTTGCAGACTCTGACCGTTTGCTTACCTGCATAGAGGTCTACAGAATTCCTCAAGCAGCAGAACCAAGTCCGTTGAATGACCCGGTTAACAGCAGACAGCAGCATCTCGCCCAGAGTGTTACGTTAGCGACGTTATCAGGGGACACCAATGATCTAACACTATCAAACTCTAACACAGACCATCGCAACACACTCCCCATTCCAGAACAGAGCTCAGAGCAACCAAAGCCATCAGTAATTGTAAACAGAACAGATGATACAGCCCTGGATTCTCAGACACACCAGTGTCTGGAGGAGTCCAAGGGACTAGATGAGGTGGATTCGGGACTAGATGAAGAGGTCCTACGATTGGAGTCTAAAAAGATGGTGGACAGCATCCTGACAAATGCTCTTGCTGCTCTGCAGAAGATGGAAGTATCTGAGACAGAGCATGACGTCCTGTTAACCTGTGAACTTAATGAAAGCTCAGAGGCAGTGCTGTTTGAAGGGTTAGATGGTCATAGAGACGGAGGCACCGACGCAGAGCATCAGTTTCGTGTGATGCTGTCGGACCAGACACTGTCTGTTGCTCTGGAGGAAGATCTAGCAGGAAGCTGCGGCCACATGGACTGCAGTAGGTCGCCACCCTCCTCAGGGTATGAGTCCATTGCTGGCTCAGACACTGACATCAGGTGCTTTGTGGGACTGAACTCTGACCTCACCACTACCAGTGCTCCAATCAGCTCTCAAAATGAGAATCAGACTATTCTTGAATATTTCATTGAGGAAAAAAATGTGGATGTAACTGGTTCCCGTAAGAGCAGCGGTAGGAACAGGTCTGCTGATGATGAGCCATTATCCCAAAATCTCCATAGCCATAGGGATGTTGTACATAAAACAGACATCAAGCTCTTCCTACCTGCTTTGTCAGAAGAGTCTCTCTCGCAAGAGCAACACACAGGTGACGTCTCCGCATGTAAAGATAAAGGGGGAAAAAGACCTCAAGATACAGCCAAAGACAATGCAATGAGCAATAACTGTAGACCCCACCTGAACGGTTCCTGTGACACCTCCATCATCACTCCTGCTTCAGCAGTACATCGGGAGAGTCTTCAACACAGCCAAACTCTCAGTGTAACTCTCAGTGACCCCTTTAGCCACAGTCTTGTATCGAACATGGCTGATTCGGATATGATGTCAGAAATCACACAGCAGCCACCAGCTACACCAAGCCATGAATCTGAGGAGACTGAAGCACCTTATTCAGGCAGCAGTGAGCAGAAACAGATCTCTTGTGACTCTAACGCTGGAACAGATTTGAGTGTCCAGCCGTCCGTGACTGAAATCCAGTGCTCTGGAGAGCAGCACCATCCTTCTCATTGGGTCTCAGTCCGAGCATTCTGCTGCGACGTCACCGATGACCAAAGCCTGAGCCCCGCCACACTGGAGGAGCATTTGAAGCCAGAGCTCAGTGTGAATCTAGCAGATGCAGGTACGTCAGCCGTGTCTGTTTCAAGTCGGAGAATTCACCTCGACCCCATGGACAGTTCCAGC
>CM077215.1:34493053-34533053 GCA_039654625.1 Rhinogobio ventralis
TCTATTCAGCCGCTGTGGAGAAAACAGTTCAGTTCTCACACAGCAGCGTCAGTCCAGGCAGATCAATAATACTGTTGAATATTAAGTGTCCCTGACTAAGAAAGCCAGAGGCGACAGAGGCAAGAACCCAAACTCCATCAGTGACAGAATGGAGAAAAAGCCTTGGGAGAAACCAGACTCAGTCGCTCAGTTCTCCTCTGGCCAACGAATGAACGCGGTGTGATTATGATTCAGGCAGCGTCACAGGTCAGATTGTGGATTGATATCATTCAGAATATTTCATCCAGTTCCTTCTGCTTGTTTCTTAATGCTTTGTGTTCAATCACTTCCTGTTCAGTCACTTCAGACAAAGAGTGTGAGACTCTCTATTGGTCTCCACAGCAACGTCCTTGAAATTCTGTGTGTGTGTGTGTGTGTGTGTTGCTGCTTACCCATACCAGGAATCTGTTGTGTATTGCTTCAGATGATGATGCATGTTCTCATTGTGTGTGTTTAGTTGGCTGCTGTATGTGGATGCGTGGTACCGCGGCTCATGTGTTCTTCTGGAGGAGGGTCAGACTGTGAAGACCAGCGGAAGAGCCCATCAGAACCTGGAGGAGACCAGAGAGCCCGGCAGAACCGACCCCGGTGCCGTTCTGTCTGTGGGCTCCGTCAGGACACTGCTCAAGGTATCAGGAGCTGCTGGTCTCTTAGTTTTATTGGTGTGTCAATAGTTATTTTCTGTGCACAAAATAAACATTTCTAGAAATGTTTTTTATACACAAAAAAAATGATTTTGAACATGTTGCACTGTATATTTGATTTGCGTGTCGCTCATGAGTGGCGCCATCACTGAAAAACGGCTGCTGTGATCTGCAACACAATTTATGCCCACCAACAGACTTAAATTAATATAAATTAATTGCTTATAGCACCACCTTGTGGCAGATTATACAAATCTAGTCACCCTGTATGTATATGTTAAATTTCATTATGAACAGTCATAGCAGTGACTGAATTTCAAATTTCAAATTTGTCTCTATCAAATTGTATGCTGCCTATTGGCAGAACTTGTCCTGAAAATGTCCTGTTATGTTAAGTTTGGACTTAGTGAGTTGACCAGTACTGGCCATATCATCTTCCATGGGCGTAGCTGGACATTTGGGCTGGGAAACTATGATACTGGGTATTAAAACGTTTAAAGACAATATATTCTTCACTCCAATTATCACATTTTTCGCCAGTGTTTGACATATTGTTTTTTTACCTCAAACTGAAGACATGCAGCGCATACATTTTTTGTGACTGTACAAAGCATGTGAATATTTAAGGAGGCGTTCAGTTTATTATTGGTTGTGTGTTTTGTTTTTTTAAACAATTGGTCGTCACTCCTCCTCTCATCCGGAGCTCCTCCGTGGGACTCGAGGCCGGTGTGGTGCGCAGGAGACACTCATCAGCACTCGCTCCGTTACCACGGCTCTCGCCCCCGCCCTGCTTAACACACATATATCAGTTTGATTTTTCATGCACTTGCACTTTTATTCACTTATCATGCGGAGTCAGGTGAACTAACAGACATTTATCAGGAACTGTGTTTGTATTGTGAGCTTTGATGGAGTTAAAGCCTGTGTTTTGCTCCTATTTCTGTGTGCAGGATGACCGTGTTCCAGAGATCCATCTGTATCCCAGCACGTCACAGACGGGAGAGACTGTCCGTCTTTATTCTGCGACAGACCTGACGGAGCAGCACGGCCCCGTGTTCCTCTCTGACCTCTGCGTCCAGACTGGATGGTAGGAAATGCCTGACATCCCTTCAGACACCAGTGCTTTTGAGTTTTAAGAAAAACAGGGAGTTTGGTCTCAGTTGATCTAGGCAAAAACCATAAAATAAACCCAAACAAATAAAACACTTTTTTTTGTAATGTAATTTTCTTGATCACAAACTGGTCATTTGAAATGTTTCTAGCATTGGCACGAGGTTAGAGACCGGGAGGGTTTCATCAGTCCTCAGACCCCACGTCCAAAGCCACAATTATTATGGATTAATAATTAGCCAAAAATGTAGAACCTTTCTGTTACTACCGAAGGACATGTCTGCGTGGATTGCTTTTAACATTTATTTATTTTCAACAAGCCGTTAAAAACAGCCAGATGTTGCGCTCACAGTGGTTTATATGTGTTTTGTCCTTGTTCCCTGAATATGCGTGTAGCTGGTTGGTTTTTGAGCAGCCTGGATTCAGCGGCACATCTGCCGTTCTGGAAAATGACGGGAGGGTCACGCCTGTTCTCCAGGATTCCCTGCTGTCCTGTGTGAAGAGTCTTCGGCCATTAAAAATGGTATGTCATCAGACACGGCGTTTACATTATGCTCCATAAAACATCATGTTAGTTACACAGAAAGAGGATTTCTAGGATGAGGCTGTTTAAACAGTTGCGAGAGTTTCAGATGTGAAGACAGTGGCGAGCGCAAACCAGCGATGTTTTTCAAACTAACATCTGCTGTGTTTTTCTCCTGTTTCTGACGCAGGGTGGACTGCGGGTGACGAGACCACTGGACCCAAAGGTGAGACGGATGGACCGACAGATGGACGCTGATGTTCAGAGCTGTTCTCACATCACTGGATGTGATTTTTGTGTCTCCTGTGTAGATGATGTTGTTTGAGAAGCCGCAGTTCCAGGGTCAGTGCAGGGAGCTGCTGGATCACACGCCCCGTCTGAGGGACATCGTCTCATCTCTACGGGTCACGGGTGGAATGTGTGTGTCTGTCTCTCATCAAACCAGTAGTGCTGTTAATGTTTCAGATAGATACATCTGCTAAATTGATGAACCTCTGTGTGGGTGTGTGAGAGTGAGACAGTGAATCTAATCACCAAACAGGCAAAAGTTCACTTTAAGAATGAACAAAGTGACATCAGTGAGTGTAAAGTCTGAAATTATTACAGCTCTCTGTATGAAACTGTATCAAGCCACACAAAGTTTTGCTAAAAAAGCACAATACACAATCTTCAAGTGTGAAGTTATTATATACATTAATAATGATTTGGAACATGTAATTTAATGGAAAAAAATGTGAATGGCGTGGCATTTTTAACATTTTACAGATGGCAGTGTTAATGTTAACGCTTCTCGTCCAGTGTGTGTTTCCCCTTTACACAGCAGTTGATGTTTCCATCAGTCACATGACCACGTGTGTGTGTGTGTGTGTTAGATGGGTGGGCTTCTCCAGTGAAGGGTTCAGAGGTCATCAGTGTGTGCTGGAGGAGGGTGAATACGGCGACTGTACGCGACTGTTCGGTGGGACAGAGCTGTCGATCCAGTCACTGCGCTACATTCAGACTGTGAGTATCCTCGTCTGTCCCGTACACGTGTGCGCCAGTGCCTGTTCAGTGTTTGACAGCAGAATAACTGTGTTTCGTGTTGTCAGTCTCTCCTTAAACCTCTTTTTTAGTCCTGTGCTTGTGTAAATGCTTCAGCTTTTTTAGCACGTGAAAATGCCAGTGAGGACCATTATTTGATCAACTCAGGATTGTTGCTCAAGATAATGTTTCATGTTTAAGTATTTTGGATTTAAACATTAAAAAAGTAGGAAAGATCATTGAAATCATTAGAGTCCGACAGAACTGCCCTGATGCCTGTGAGCGACCGTAGCAGGCATCTTGTGTTTGCTGATGACAGTAACGTCAGTCTTTCCCTCAGGATTTCCTGGAGCCGGCCGTGTGTCTGAAGAGCTCCGATGAGGAAATCCACGTGCATCTCGATGTCCCGGATCTGCAGGAAGCCGATGGCATCAGCGTGAAGAGCGGAGCGTAAGGAAGCATTTCATAAACAATGTTTTATTAACAAAGTTCGGGAGGAAGATGTTCAAATTATCTATCCAATTAGCATGAGAGGAGACCTATATATACATGGCCCACTCACCTCTCACCACTCACCTCTATCCTAACCAGAGATACGGGGGGAGTACTCTGGGTTCGGGCCAAAATACTGAGCTCGGAGCTTCCCCTCAGACAGCACGGCAGATACGCAGACTACTTACTCTATCTGATAAGAGCCACAGAGAGTAAAGGCCTGTTCACACCAAGAACTATAACGATAACTATATCAGCGTCCACACCAGCGCTCGATATCGTTGTTTATTCTAAGTTTAAATGCTCGAGCTCTTTAAAGGAGGATGGCTGTCAATGTTTTTATCGTTCATCAATCGCTCTGTAAGGGATTTTCAGTGATATCATTCCTCTGTGTAGTTATCGTTCTCATCCTCGGTGTGGCGAGAGTCTCTTGGCAGCGAGTCTCTGATGTGTGTTTCAGGTGGGTGGCGTACAGCGGCAGGCTCTTCACCGGGCAGCAGTATGTTCTGGAGAAAGGCCAGTTTCCAGGGCAGCTGCAGTGGGGCGACGGCCAGAGCTCGGCTCAGTCCCTGCGACCCGTTCACAGGGTGAGTCGCACACACACACCAGCGCTTCAACTCAAGAGTGTGTGTGTAGATACAGGGTACAGGACTGACTTTCATTGATGCATCTCATTTTCGCCACAGGAAGTTTGTCGGATCGTGGAACCAAAGTTTTTGGTATGTTTGCATTTCATGTGCTGCTAACAATATTCAGAGGCTGCATCCTTCGAAGGCTCCTTCGTTTCCCGGGCCATGAAGGATAGAACAGCGGTTCTTTTGCAGCCTATCCCAAGATTCCTAGCGCCGGTGACAACATGATAATTTTTTTAGAGAAAATGCCAGATAACACTTTTAAACATTGGGTCAACTTTTAATGATATAAATGTAAAAATAAAACTTTAAAGCATTTCAAATGTTGATTATATCTTACCAAGATTTTACTATGCACACAAATGGAGCAAGGTGAATTTTTAGATTTGTCAACCCTGTTTTGTTTTCAGACAGTTGAATATAACCTTCAAAAAAGTCCAGTCTAAACTCGTCAACGGCAGCTGTCTCATTTAACAAAGCTCGGTTCGACTTTCGCACACTTGGAAGGATGCAGCCTCTGAATTGGGAGTCCGGCGAGGAGTCTGGCGTGTGCCGCTAATGTGTTTCTCTCTGAGCGCAGCTGCGCGCCTACAGCCAGACGCGGTACGCCGGCGAGAGCCGAGAGTTTGAGCGCGACGTCTCCGACTGTGGTGTAACAAGCCTCGTATCCTTCCGGGTGATCCGAGGAAGTTGGCTGCTGTTTGATGAGGAGGGATATTCTGGTAACCAGTATATCCTGGGGGAGGGGCTTTACCCTGACCTCACTTCCTGTGGCTGTATAGCGACAGCCATCAAGTCTTTAAAGCCCATTCCATACGTGAGTCGATGAGAGCATATTTCAGTAGATGCAAGAAATAAACGTGCTTCTCGTGACTTTTGTATGCGAGTTAGTGTTTCTCTGTTCTGTTCAGAGTTTCACGGAGCCGTCCGTGAGTCTGTTCTCTCTCAGCGGTTTTGAGGGCCTCGAAGAAATGTCGTTCTCCGACATTGAGAGCGTGAGCCACTTCTTCAGCCAGTCTGTGAGAGTCAACAGCGGCCTGTAAGAGCTCCTTCATTACTCACTGTTCCTGTGTAAATGATCCTCACAATCACAGTGACGAACATGCCGCTGTCGTCTCGCAGGTGGGTCGCATATGAATACGCTCATTTTAAGGGCCGTCAGATGCTTGTGAAGCCTGGAGAATATCCAGTTTGGACTGAACACAGCGGCTGGGAGACGATCAGATCGCTGAAGCCTCTCAAACAGGTCAGTTCGCCCTGAATCATCGCTCTGACAGCTGCACAATCCTCAAAATATAATCACAATTAACCAATCATGAAGATGGCAGTTACAGCGTCTGTATAGATCTGGGTTTACACCATATTTACATTGTGTTTTTGCAGTGTTCAACAATGTAACCAATCACAGACGTTAATGCAGTGGCCAATCAAAGCACAGAAGAAATCCGCTCAAACGCGAGCTCACGAACGCTCTCATCATAACATCATAATGTACACGACTGATTGATTTAGCAGAGTTTTTCAGAGAACACAGAGCTCAGCTGTACTTGATTGCAGGCGATATGATTAAATATGATGCGTCACGATTCTTGTTCATACTGGCTTTAAGACTATTTTGTTACAGAGCTGTACAGCCTAATTCATTTCCTTATTAGAAAAATATAGCCCATATAGGGAATAAAGCATAAAAGAAAAATGAATGACAGACCACTTAGACTAAAGTAGTTGTGATCGATATGACCAATGTCTATTTAACAGTAGCTGTTAAGTCAGAAATTGAATAATCAAATGTAAAAAATAAAACACTGCATAATCTTCACTGTATGAATTAAATATACATTTATTATTAAAGCAGCAAAAGTTACTGCTCTTCGGTGAGTGATTCAGTCTTTTATTGATTGATTGACATTAATGACAGACAGCAGCAGGTTTATTAGGCTGCCGTCACTTTAAGAGCAAATGCACGAATCTAATACACTGACACACGTTTTCTTTTGCAACTTTACGTTCACTTAAGACAAAACCAACTGTGTTTGACAGTTTAAACGCAATAAGACATGAAAGCAATCTTAATTCAGTACGTTCTCTGTCAGAACAGTCTTGAGTAAATTCAACCAACTTAAAACACAACGCAAATAATAAACTTTAATGATGACAAACGTGAGCATAACTGCGATCGCAATAATCAAAAACAGCCACAGAACTGCAACTGATAGAATGTGACTGTCGCTCGATACTAACAATCTGTCTACGCAAGCAGATCGTGGAGACGACTTAAATCTTCATGATCTAATATTGTCCTGTCACAAACTTCAGCTCCTGCTCTTTGCTCGCTTTCTGTATGGAACTGAATCCCATTTTGAGTCGTTTTGTTTTCATGCAGAAAGAGGAGGAATGTGAAGTTGGACACTGTTTTGATTTACTGATGCTTAAACTCTGCAATAAACTCATTCAATGTTTCTCAGCTGGTTTTGGATGTGTAGTCTAGATGCCATGCAGTTTACTGCACTAAAAGAACTTTAATTTCAATTGTAGGAATCAATGAAAATGAGCAATTAGGATTTTTGCCCTAAACGGTTTTAGTTTTAAGGAGCGTTTTTGTAAGTGTTCTTATGCAAGTCATTATTAGTCTGCAGATTCTAGTGTTTCTGTTTCGTTTAGTCAGTGTGTTAGACTTGTAGTTTTGCAGTAAATGTCTTCGTCTTTTCCCATCTGAGTTTAAAGTCTTTTCTCCTCAGCCGAAAGTGTTCGTTCATGTGCGGAGTCGAGCTCTGGGTTCAGTTCTGACCACTGAGAGCAAAGACTTTCCAGCGAAACTCTTCCTGTGTCCGGCTGATCGCTCTCTGGACACGCAGCGCTGGATCTTCACTGACGGCCTTCTTAAGAACATGGTCAGTCAAAAACACTTCACCTGACAGAGAATCTGGAGGCTTTCAGAGAAAAATATTCTTCTGTCAGTGAAATATTGACATTCTAAACCAAAGTATGAGCTGAACTTCACAAACTGTCTCCTTGGGTATTTGTAGGATAGTTGGTTGGTTCCCCTCGGTTGAAACAGTGTTCCTGGGGCGCTACAGATTAAAGTAGAGAAGTGCTTAAAGCACAATGAGACAGATATTCAGTCTTGTTCTAGACAAAATGTCATTGACAAAATGGAACATAGTTTTCATTGTCATGTGATGTTGGGTGTCAGAAGCAGGAACGCTGTATTTCAGAGACGCTCAGGCGACGGTTATGGTCAGCAGTGATTCAGTGACGTGTGTTTGTGCAGGCGCTGCGCGGCTGTCTGTCTGTGATCGGTGCCAAGGCCTGTGCCGGAGCCAGAGTGGCATTATGGGAAGAACATGGGCGGGTAAACCAGCGGTGGAGTCTCAACGAGGACGGAAGCATCTGCTCACATTTAAACCGCAGCCTGGTGCTGGACCTCAAAGGTAAGAGTCTCTTTCCCATCAGTGTCCCAGTGGAAATCCATTGTGTTTGTTCTGAACAGAGCGTCTCGCGTCTGTCTGTCTCAGGTGGACACGGCGCTGACCGAGACCAGCTGATTCTGAGTCCGCTTTGTGCCGACAACGCTGCTCAAACCTGGGACATCGACGTGCTGTGAGACGGACGTGATCACACTTTGAGAACATGGAAACATGAGATCAGGGACTGAAGCCTGGACAGTTCAAACTGAGATCAAAGCCTATAATTAAGAACTTTTCAGCTCCTCGCCCACAAGCCAATAACTGATTCTGGGCCATTAGTCCTGTTTTAGAGTGCACGTTGAAAGTGGAGGAACCCGAGCGAAGCGGCTCGTATGTTTATTTTAATCTCGTGAAGCACATTTGCACTACCAGAAACACTTCAGGTGAAGTCCTGCAGGATTCTCCCTTTAATCCGCCTGGATAATGAACAGTTGCAAACACTTGTTCTGTCGGCTGAAGCTGTAGTGAAAGTGTTCAGATGGTCCGCAGTAAAGTCAGTCATTTCACTGGAGTCCTTCAGCAACACTAATGTGTGTATAGAGTCAGATTTCAGAGGAATGCTGAACTGCAAACATATAATGTGTACAGTGATGTTCATAATCAGCAGTTTTAATCAGTACGAATCTGAACAATAAATATAAGTTGTAAAATTCATTATTTGTGTTCGTTTGAATGTTTGGCTGAATAGTCTAAACAGTCTAAACTGCTGTTTGTTACACAGTATTTCACACAAGACTTGGAAATTACTCTTTTATTCAGACTCAAGTCATCACACAACTTCCAGTTCTGACCATTTCTGATGACCACGGACGCCGTTCGCAAACACACACACATAGAAGGATCAGCTGATAGTGTCAGTTGTTCACAGATATACAGACATGAAGCAACGTCTCATTGCGATGTTTAGCAGATGCACAGCAGCCCTTCGCTCCAGAGTCCCAGCATCAGCCCCAGTTTATCCTCATCCTGCAGGAGCTGCAGCTGCGCAGCCGGGACACGTTCAGAGCACAGCAGCTGCTTCAGCGCAGACACATGCGTCAGGGGAAACCGCAGACCCTGAAACGACAACCCCGGCGTGAGAACGGACATATACACACACAGGAACATCGCTAGTCTGATGCGACGTGGCCTGACGAACCTGTGAGACGACCTCTTCGGTATCGTCATCATCATCATCATCATCAGATGCTCCCATCATGTGCGTTTCTCTCTTGTTCTTTAGAGAATGTAACACAAACACGACCAGCTCTGTGGCCTCGTCCTGATCGCAGGGAGACAGAGTAAGGTCTTGCCATATAATATATATATATATATATAGCATGTATGTATGTGTGTCTCTCTTACAGTGTTCTCTTGACTGGGCTCCACCGTTAGAAGAAGATGCTCTTTAAACCGCATGTATACAGTGTCCTCTAGCGACGGCGGGTTCCCAACTGGAAGAGAAACACATTCAGCACAGACATTACCAGTACGTTGTCAAACACACGACAACGAGCCTGAGACTCACCAGGCTCAGCGCCGGCCGAGTCCAGCAGGTACGGTGGGAGTCGGTTGCAGATGAAGTCTCTTTTCATAGCCGCGGAGCGCAGCTCGTGATTCTCCTGCTCTACATCATCAGCCAAACGCCGCAGGAACGCACACAGCTGCTTATTAACGTCAGGAGCGACGCTGGGAGACTGACACACCCAGAGCCAGAACAAAAACACTGTTAAAGCCACTGTTACAGGTCAGAGTGCGGGACGAGTGTGTGAGACGAGTGTGTGTTGTTCACCGTGAGGAGGTTACGAGGCAGATTGTGAGACGAGTGTGAGAGACGAGTGTGTGTGCGACGAGTGTGTGAGATGAGTCTCACACATCAGACAGCATTGTAGTGTCACTGAGGAAAAATTACACTCATTCACTGCTATAGGAGAAGAATTGGCTAAACTCGTTAAATCATCAAAATCAACAACATGTATGCTCGACCCTATACCGACTAAACTACTAAAAGAGATGCTTCCAGAGGTCATAGATCCTCTTCTTAATATCATTAATTCATCCTTGACTTTAGGATATGTACCGAAAACTTTTAAGTTGGCTATTATTAAACCACTTATTAAAAAACCACAACTTGATCCTACAGAATTAGTCAATTACAGGCCAATCTCAAATCTACCCTTTCTGTCAAAAATACTAGAAAAGGCAGTGTCCTCACAACTATGCTCCTTTTTAGAAAGAAATGGTATCTGTGAGGATTTCCAGTCAGGATTTAGACCACATCATAGTACTGAGACTGCTCTCATTAGAGTTACAAATGATTTACTCTTATCATCCGATCGTGGTTGTATCTCTCTGTTAGTGTTACTCGATCTTAGCGCTGCATTCGATACCATCGACCACAACATTCTTTTGAATAGACTCGAAAATTATGTTGGCATTAGTGGAATTGCATTGGCATGGTTTAAATCATACTTATCTGACCGTTATCAGTTTGTAGCAGTAAATGAAGAGATGTCACACCGATCACAAGTTCAGTATGGAGTACCGCAGGGCTCAGTGCTAGGACCGTTGCTTTTCACCCTGTACATGCTACCACTGGGAGATATCATTAGGAAGCATGGCGTTAGTTTTCATTGTTATGCTGACAATACTCAGCTCTATATTTCTTCACGCCCTGACGAAACTTACCAATTCACAAGATTAACGGAATGCATAGCTGATATAAAAAATTGGATGACTAGCAATTTCCTGCAACTTAATTCAGAAAAAAATTAATTATTGGACAAAAAAACTCCACATGTAGTAACCTAGAATACTGTCTAACACTTGATGGCTGCTCTGTCAAGTCCTCGTCGTCAGTGAGGAACCTGGGTGTGCTCTTTGATACCAATCTCTCATTTGAAAGCCACGTTTCTAGCATCTGTAAAACTGCATTCTACCATCTTAAAAATATATCTAAATTACGGCATATGCTTTCAATGCAAAATGCTGAACAGTTAGTTCATGCGTTCATGACCTCAAGGCTAGATTATTGTAATGCTCTACTGGGTGGTTGCCCTGCTCGCTTAATAAATAAACTGCAGCTGGTCCAAAACGCAGCAGCTCGAGTTCTTACTAGAACCAGGAAGTATGACCATATTAGCCCGGTTCTGTCATATAAACCCGTCTCCGGCGTGATGCCTCCGATCTTTCTAATATTCCGATCTAATATTACTTCTGACCTGTAAGGTTGCCAAAATAATAATCATACACTGTTTGTTAATCGGCCAGAGGAGAACTGGCACCCCGAATGAGCCTGGTTTCTCCCAAGGTTTATTTTTCTCCATTAGGCCCCTGATGGAGTTTTGGTTCCTTGCCACTGTCGCCTTTGGCTTGCTCAGTTGGGGACACTAAATTTTCAACTAAATATCCCAAAAAATTTAAATACTAAACTAAATTAACTATATCAACTAATATACTGATCTGCCCGCATTGACACTATATGATAATTGAACTGAGCTGATGACATCAGTGTTTTCTCCAGAGCGGCTGTACAGCCGAATCAAATTCTGTTCATTATTTTCCTGTTTAACACTGTGAAGCTGCTTTGAAACAATCTGCATTGTAAAAAGCGCTATATAAATAAAGTTGACTTGACGAGTGTGTGAGACGAGTGTGAGAGACGAGTGTGTGCTGTTCACTGTGAGGAGGTTACGAGGCAGATTGTGAGACGAGTGTGTCTGCGACGAGTGTGTGAGACGAGTGTGTGCCGCTCACCGTGAGGAGGTTACGAGGCAGATTGTGAGACGAGTGTGTCTGCGACGAGCGTGTGCCGCTCACCGTGAGGAGGTTACGAGGCAGATTGTGAGACGAGTGTGTGTGCGACGAGTGTGTGCCGCTCACCGTGAGGAGGTTACGAGGCAGATCGTGAGATGAGTGTGTGCGACGAGTGTGTGCGACGAGTGTGTGAGGTTCACCGTGAGGAGGTTACGAGGCAGATTGTGAGACGAGTGTGTGCTGTTCACCGTGAGGAGGTTACGAGGCAGATTGTGAGACGAGTGTGTGTGCGACGAGTGTGTGAGACGAGTGTGTGCCGCTCACCGTGAGGAGGTTACGAGGCAGATTGTAAGACAAGTGTGTGTGCGACGAGTGTGTGCCGCTCACCGTGAGGAGGTTACGAGGCAGATTGTGAGACAAGTGTGTGTGCGACGAGTGTGTGCCGCTCACCGTGAGGAGGTTACGAGGCAGATTGTGAGACGAGTGTGTGTGCGACGAGTGTGTGAGACGAGTGTGTGCCGCTCACCGTGAGGAGGTTACGAGGCAGATTGTGAGACGAGTGTGTGTGACGAGTGTGTGTGCCGCTCACCGTGAGGAGGTTACGAGGCAGATTGTGAGACGAGTGTGTGTGACGAGTCTGTGAGACGAGTGTGTGTGACGAGTGTGTGTGCTGCTCACCGTGAGGAGGTTACAAGACATATTGTGAGACGAGTGTGTGTGACGAGTCTGTGAGACGAGTGTGTGTGCCGCTCACCGTGAGGAGGTTACGAGGCAGATTGTGAGACGAGTGTGAGACGAGTGTGTGTGCCGCTCACCGTGAGGAGGTTATGAGGCAGATTGTGAGACGAGTGTGTGTGCCGCTCACCGTGAGGAGGTTACGAGGCAGATTGTGAGACGAGTGTGTGAGACGAGTGTGTGTGACGAGTGTGAGACGAGTGTGTGTGACGAGTGTGTGTGCCGCTCACCGTGAGGAGGTTACGAGACAGATTGTGAGACGAGTGTGTGTGACGAGTCTGTGAGACGAGTGTGTGTGCCGCTCACCGTGAGGAGGTTACGAGGCAGATTGTGAGACGAGTGTGTGTGCCGCTCACCGTGAGGAGGTTATGAGGCAGATTGTGAGACGAGTGTGTGTGACGAGTCTGTGAGACGAGTGTGTGTGCCGCTCACCATGAGGAGGTTGCGAGGCAGATTGTGAGACGAGTGTGTGTGACGAGTGTGAGACGAGTGTGTGTGCCGCTCACCTTGAGGAGGTTACGAGGCAGATTGTGAGACGAGTGTGTGTGACGAGTCTGTGAGACGAGTGTGTGTGCGGCTCACCGTGAGGAGGTTACGAGGCAGGCCGCAGCGCATCCTGCGCTCACGTCTCATGCAGTCGAACACGCAGCTGGGAATCACGTCCAGCATGAAGTCGCCCCACGACCTGAAACACACACATTCATATCTGAACCGCACTGCTTATATTATTATATTATTGACGATGTTAAAGTTGAATAAGAGAACGTGAATCGAGCACTTTAAAAGCTGGAAGTCTGTACGTTTGTGAACACGTGCCTTAAACACTGTTGCCGATCAATAATAAAGAATCAGAACTTTTCAATCAATATCTAAAAAGTCCAGATTAAAATGTTTGTAAAAGAAAAAAAGAAATAAAAAAAAAGAAAATAAATAGCCATAATAAAATAGCAATAATAAGGCTTTATTAGTGAACATTAATTAATTAGTTAAATTGACAATGAAAAAAGCATTTGTTAATCTTAATGTTAGTTTCAACATTTAATAATACATTATTAAAATCAAACTAATAAGTTTTAAACTAATGTGATCAAAGAATAATAACTTCTGTAACAAAGCTATTGCTGACAGTGCGTTTACATGCACCTTCATAATGCGATTTTAATGGGATTTTGGCAATATTGCGATTAAACTTTACCTCATGTAATCAATACTTTGATCAAACTAATGCGATTATTTCAGCAGAACGAGCGATTATTTCAAAGTTGTGATAATACCGTAGGCCACAATCAAAGCTTCAGCAACATTTGATACGTCACATGTCTAGCGTGAACGGAAGCACACGTCCGATCAGACGCACATGTTCTGGTAGGTGCTGAGCGTGAGGTGTGTGGATCGATCCACGTCTGAGGGAGTGTCCGCCTGGTGGATGGTTCCTCGGGGGAAATACAGCAAGTCACCAGCCTAGAAAAACACAGAACATTCATGTATTCAAGCACATGACGTTGGCCTGTGTCCCTGCTGATTGACCTTAGGGATGTGACGGTGAGGACATTTTCCCACTGGTTAATCGACGCATGACAACATTGATAAAACCGGTATCACCGGCGGAGGCTTTTCAAATCAAATCGGTGCGGAGAAAAGCGAGTGTTTTCAATGAATTCCTATGAAAGTTAAGCTTCCATAGGCACACGTTCAGTTTTGAATGAATGACCGCGCGCGTCCGTGAATGAATGTTTCACCTGAACACAGGTAACACCGGCAATACCGACTATCACAGCAAGCCTTGACCTTTAACCCAGTGATGTCACTGACCTGCAGGATGAAGTCGTGTGTCGGGGGGCCGATGCAGTCCTCGGGCTCCAGGCTGTACTCGCGGGCCAGAGGGACGGTGGGCTGGTAAAGCCTCCAGTGTTTCTGTCCCTCCAGCTGCAGAATCAGCACCTGAACACAAACACACACACACACACACACACACACACACACACACACCAGCAGAACGAGCGGCGCCTCAGTTATTCCTAATGCACACACCATGACAACAGATGGTACTCTTTCCTACAGCCCAAACGAGAGCAGACACGACAGACCTCGACGTCGTCGTAGTGCGGCGGGAGACCCTGAGAGCCGCGAGGCGTGATGTAGACGTTAGAACCGACCAGCGACCCGAAGAAACACTCCAGCCGCTCCTGAACGCGCCACAGCTCGTCCTGTGAACACACGTGACCTCAGACGAGCGCTGTGGGTTTATACAGGGCAGACTGTGGTAGTGCTCTGACCTTAAATCTCTGCGGCTGGTGCAGCTGTATGGTGGCCTTCCTCTCCTCCATGTCCTTCTTCAGCTGGCTGAACTTGACCTTTCCTGTTTTGTTCAGCACTTTCTTCTTGCCGTTGATGCAGCGGCAGACATTGAGGTCGGTGGCATATCGCAGGCCGCGGGCGCAGAGCTGCTGGACGTCCGACAGCTGGAACAGCGAGCGGTAATAGGAGGCCAGAGCCGGATCGGAGCGGTGCAGGACCAGAGGCTTCTGCTCCCAGTAATGCTGGAAGAACTCGTCCAGCCCGACCGGACTGATCAGACTCTGGAAGAAATCACGCGGAGAGTCGAAGCACAGCGGAGCGCCGGAGCCATTCACCATCTTCATCTGCTTGACAGGCACGTCCTCCTCCTCGTCCTTCTGTCCATCACACTTCTTCACTCTTCTGCCTTTCTTTGGCATCTCTGCGGTATAAATATAATAATATAAAAATACGCTCTTCATAACATTCACTGCGCTATCAATATCAGCTTGCTGACGATTCTGGAATTTTGGTTAAATACATTCTATTTTTACTGTGTATAAGACATACAATATGCTTCAAATGATTATTCATAAATGTAAATATGCATCAAGTCAAAGTGATGCAACTGTTGTGGAAAAACTAATAAAGAACATCAAGCACTCTCCCCTCCGGCATGTTTAAAGTTTATGACACGCCAAACTCGGCCATCAAAATTATCTCTGAGTTTCCCAGTAGTAAATACGACTTGAGAGGGTATTCATGTCCAATTTCCGACTAGGAAACTCGTAATTCCAACAGCATGCGATGGCAGCATTAATGTCAATTTATTCTTGCCACTGTGGAGAAGCTAGAGTGAGAATTAATGTTCATAATGAACGTACAGCCTAAAATGATTGAGTGCATTAGATGCTTTTAACCATTCTTTCAGTTCACAGGTTCATCACCGTCATCATGAAATGACCAATCAGTCAAAATTAATTTAGTCAGTTTATGGAAGTGTCAACAAGTTAGGGCTGCACGATTATGACAAAATTCACAATTGTCGATTATTCCCTTGAAATTGTAGTTGCGATTATTAAATACGATTATCACAATTTACATTGAATGACGTTTTGAATAGCTTTATACCATTGTTTGAAGCAACTGCATGCCATATTTTTTATATACAAATAAAAAAAGCAGCTGAAAACACTCTTTCTGAAAAACTTGTATTGCTTTTCTGTAGCATTAATCCTCAAATGTCAACTCTACATTGGTTTGGTTTCTTCTTTAAATAACAGAAATATGCATTCAATAATAGGGGCTTGTGCAGCCCTGCAACACGTGACAGCATGAGGGAGAATTCATGTGTGCAAAAAACTAAAAATACATTTGATTCATTTGCTTTTTATTGTAATTTAAAAACGCATCATCAAATGAAAATAGAAAATGCAATTGGTGATTTGACCCTAACCCTGATCTACAATCTCAAGGCAAAACTGCCAATTTTAAGAGGAAAATGCAATTAAAATAAACAGCTAATGCAATAATGACAAGCTTCAAATTAATGTTGTTTTATTTTCTTATTCTTCTTTTTTAAATGTATGTTTTCACTTTCAAAACCAATAAGACAACCAGACATGTTTAACATTTCCACTCTGCTCGAAACAATTTCTTAGCAAATAAAAGTGGAGTAAGTGATTTAAGCGTATACTTATCACACGGTCCGTCATAATTTATATGCCAGAAAATAACTTGTTTAACAGTCGACATACAGACAAACATGATATCAAGCATACAGACAGACATGATATCAAGCATACAGACAAACATGATATCAAGCATACAGACAAACATGATATCAAGCATACAGACAAACATGATATCAAGCATACAGACAAACATGATATCAAGCATACAGACAAACATGATATCAAGCATACAGACAAACATGATATCAAGCATACAGACAAACATGATATCAAGCATACAGACAAACATGATATCAAGCATACAGACAAACATGATATCAAGCATACAGACAAACATGATATCAAGCATACAGACAAACATGATATCAAGCATACAGACAAACATGATATCAAGCATACAGACAAACATGATATCAAGCATACAGACAAACATGATATCAAGCATACAGACAAACATGATATCAAGCATACAGACAAACATGATATCAAGCATACAGACAAACATTAGATCAAGCATACAGAAAAACATGATATCAAGCATACAGACAAACATTAGATCAAGCATACAGAAAAACATTAGATCAAGCATACAGACAAACATTAGATCAAGCATACAGACAAACATTAGATCAAGCATACAGACAAACATTAGATCAAGCATACAGACAAACATTAGATCAAGCATACAGACAAACATTAGATCAAGCATACAGACAAACATTAGATCAAGCATACAGACAAACATTAGATCAAGCATACAGACAAACATTAGATCAAGCATACAGACAAACATTAGATCAAGCATACAGACAAACATTAGATCAAGCATACAGACAAACATTAGATCTAACGTTACTCACCGACAGCGGCGTTCAGGCGCACGTGCACAGACTCCCGTGTCACATCCGAGACGCTCCGGGTGGAAACTTACACAAACCGTTGGATTTTGACGTAGCAACCACAATCATAGTAAAATGTGTTTTTATTACGCTGCTTTCAAGTGCTAACAGAAATGTCACACTTCTGAAGTTGTGATTACGAGCTCGTCGCGTTCGTGTTTTGTCTGAAAGAACAGGAATCATGGAGGACATGATCAGCCATACACACGACACATATAAAACACTACATCTCGTGTCTTCTGCTCGTTCAGCGCACAGGAGTTTGTCATAGCACTCACACAAGTGTACAAATACACTGTATATACAGTATGTATATTTAGCTAAAAGTGTTTTATACATGCAAACTGAGTGTAAAGCAGATAATGTGCAAGTACCACTTTAGCGTGTAATCCTTTAAAAAAAACTGTAAAGCCAAACTATATTGTAGATATTTAATTTTGAATAAAATGTAGCATCCCATTCACTGACAACCATATAAACATTTACATTTAATCATTTAGCAGATGCTTTTATCCAAAGCGACTTACAAATGAGGAGCACAATAGAAGCAACTAAACAAACGAGGGGCCCCAGCCTGAAGGGCTGTAACACGTGTCAGTTAATCTAGCGCAGAACACACAGTACAGTACACACACTTTTTTAAACAAACAAACAGAAAAATGAATAGAATAGTTAAGTGCTAGTCTTTATTGGTCAGGTGCTGCTGGAAAAAATGTGTGTTTAGATGTTTTTTGAAAATGGCTACAGACTCGGCTGCTCGAATTGAGATAGGCAGGTTGCTCCACCAGGTGGGAACGGCCCAGGAAAAGGTCAGAGAGAGTGATTTCATGCCTCTTTGGGATGGCACCACTAGGCGTCGTTCACTTGCAAAACGCAAGCTTCTGGAGGGTGTGTAAGTGTGAACAAGTGAGTTTAGGGATATTGGTGCAGAGCCGGTGGTTGCTTTGTAGGCGAGCACCAGTGCCTTGAATTTGATGCGAGCGGCTATTGGCAGCCAGTGCAAACTGATGAAGAGAGGAGTGACGTGTGCTCTCTTCGGTTCGGTGAAGACCACCCTCACCGCTGCATTCTGGATCAGTTGCAAGGGTTTGGTAGTGCATGCCGGAAGGCTGCTAGAAGAGCATTACAGTAGTCCAGTCTGGAGAGAACAAGAGCTTGGACCAGGAGTTGTGTGGCCTGCTCTGATAGGAAGGGTCTAATCTTCCTAATGTTGTATAACGCAAATCTGCAGGACCGGACTGTTGCAGTAATGTGGTCAGTGAAGTTTAACTGGTCATCAATCACTACTCTGAGGTTCCTGGCTGTCCTGGACGGAGTTATGGTTGATGAGCCGAGCTGAATGGAATTTTGATGAAGTGCTAGGTTGGTTGACACCACAAGCAGTTCTGACTTTGCAAGATTGAGTTGAAGGTGATGGTTCTTCACCCAGCCAGAAATGTCTGTCAGGCAGGCTGCAATACGCACACCAACTGTGGGATCATCTGGTTGGAATGAGAAGTAGAGTTGAGTGTCATCAGCATAACAGTGATAGGAAAAGCCATGTTTCTGAATGACAGATCCTAACGATGACATGTAGATGGAGAAGAGAAGCGGTCCAAGCACTGAGCCCTGTGGGACTCCAGTAACTCTAGATGATGTGACTTAGACACTTCACCTCTCCATGACACCCTGAAGGACCTACCTGAGAGGTAAGACTTACCCACTGGAGAGCAGTTTTCTGAGATGCCCATCTTCATGAGAGTTGACAGGAGGATCTGGTGGTTAACGGTGTCAAAAGCAGCAGACAAATCCAGCAAGATGAGTACTGTGGATTGTGTGGAATATAAACATTCACCACGCCATGTAGAGCAGCTATTTTCACTATCAAAATTATTCTGACTAGGAATTTCCTAGTCGGAAATTGGAAACGAACTGCCTCTCAAGTTATATTCACTACTGGGAACTGATAATTTTGATAGCAAAAACAGTATTTGACTGAAATTCCAGAATCATCAGCAATATCTTGTGTGGTGAACGTTTATATGGTTATCAGTGAATGGGACGCTACATTTTATTCAAAATGAAATATTTACAATACAGTTAGCCTTAAGATTTCCCAAGAAATAGGCAAGAATAAACCTGGTGTTCTTATTGTTTCTGACAGCAAAGCACTTGAGCGCGAAGAGCTCGTAATCACGGCTTTCAGAAGTGGGAAATTTCTGATAGCATGTGAAGTTATTGATTATTGATATCAATCAACAGGTTTCAGAGCAGCATTAGGAGTTCCTCATTAATACAAGCTTTAAGTCATTATTTTTCATTTCAGTATTAGTTCATTCTCATAATATCTAGACATATTTTCTCAATCCAGTGAAATCATTTAAAGCATTTAATAAAATCTTCTCCAATGGACATACAGATCAAACAAGCATTACTTTACAAAGCAGACATTCTGCACCTTGATGAAAATTACACAAGACTTTACACAACAGTATCAGATGTGATGATGATCGACGTCTGTCAGCTCAGGGTTTACGAGTCTTTAGAGAGCGCTTTGCTCTGATATTCATTCCCGCCACTGTGCAGACTGTGAGGTTTCCACTTGCATCGCTCTCTCTGGAAGCTCTAGTTTCTCACACTCTGTGAGTTTCAGTGGTAAATGTTGTGCGATCTCATTGGGGTCTGTGTAAATCGCTGGAGGAACATGCTGCAAAGTCAAGGACAGAGATACAAACACGTCAGCGTCCACATTTACCCAAGAACATGAAGCACAGATCCAGAATGAGGCACCGCCTCTCCAAATCACACACAAATGAGCAGTTTAATCAGTGCTAAACACTCCAAGGCCTTCCCTTTGTCCAGTCCTGCAGAGTTAAGCTCTAAACCCAATCAAACACTCTCCCACGATTCTGAAGAAAAAAAGACAGACTAAATATTATGGAATTTACTAGAGATTCTGAAAAAATGTTGCTTTAGTCTAGTGTTGTCAAAAATACAGACTTCGCTACCAAGTCACATAAAAATGTGGTGCTTTGAGCGCTGTTGAGCGTAATCGTGAACGCCTCTGATTGGTCATTGTGCTCACACGCTCATCAGATATGTCTGTGATTGGCTACAATGATTGGCACTTCAAAAACATGTTGTAAATTGTTGTCATGCTAAACATGGCCAAAGTTTCAAATAATTAGTTGGATGTATGACAGAGTATTTCTATTCCAAATACACTTCTTCAGGGTTCGTATAAGTTTGGGAAAGTTTTTTTTCCGAGTATGCCACCCTGCCTGTGGTCTGGCATTGTCATGTTGGAAAATGCAAGGTCTTCCCTGAAAGAGACGACGTCTGGATGGGAGCATATGTTGTTCTAGAACTTGGATATACCTTTCAGCATTGATGGTGCCTTTCCAGATGTGTAAGCTGCCCATGCCACACACACTCATGCAACCCCATACCATCAGAGATGCAGGCTTCGGAACAGAGCGCTGATAACAGCTTGGGTTGTCCTTGTCCTCTTTAGTCCGGATGACATGGCGTCCCAGTTTTCCAACAAGAACTTCAAATTTTGATTCGTCTGACCACAGAACAGTTTTCCACTTTACCACAGTCCATTTTAAATGAGCCTTGGCCCAGAGAAAACGCCTGCGCTTCTGGATCATGTTTAGATATGGCTTCTTTTTTGACCTATAGAGTTTTAGCCGGCAACGGCGAATGGCACGGTGGATTGTGTTCACCGACAATGTTTTCTGGAAGTATTCCTGAGCCCATGTTGTGATTTCCATTACAGTAGTATTCCTGTATGTGATGCAGTGCCGTCTAAGGGCCCGAAGATCACGGGATCCAGTATGGTTTTCCGGCCTTGACCCTTACACACAGAGATTGTTCCAGATTCTCTGAATCTTTGGATGATATTATGCACTGTAGTTGATGATAACTTCAAAGTCTTTGCAATTTTTCTCTGAGAAACTCCTTTCTGATATTGCTCCACTATGTTTCGCCGCAGCATTGGGGGAATTGGTGATCCTCTGCCCATCTTGACTTCAGAGAGACACTGCCACTCTGAGAGGCTCTTTTTATACCCAATCATGTTGCCAATTGACCTAATAAGTTGCAAACTGGTCCTCCAGCTGTTCCTTATATGTACATTTAACTTTTCCGGCCTCTTATTGCTACCCGTCCCAACTTTTTTGGAATGTGTAGCTCTCATGAAATTCAAAATGAGCCAATATTTGGCATGACATTTCAAAATGTCTCACTTTCAACATTTGATATGTTATCTATATTCTATTGTGAATAAAATATAAATTTATGAGATTTGTAAATTATTGCATTCCTTTTTTATTCACAATTTGTACAGTGTCTCAAATGTTGTAAATAGTAATCTAAGAATTTATTAGCCAATGGCTAATGACAGACATTATTTAGTCGCCCAGAGTGAATTTTTAGGTAAATTATTCATTGAATAAGCAGTTAAAGCGGCACTCACCTGAAGGTCTGATATTTGACTTTCACGTGTGCTGAATTCTCGAAGCATGTGGTTTTTTCCAGCCTGCAGAACAATGAAGTTTAAGAAAGGCTAAATCATATTTGAACAATAAAGCGTTCAACAGTTGGTATTCTGTGTTTTGTTGATATGCCGACTTGCCTCGTGATAAAGACGCGTGTCGTTTATCCTGATCAGCACTCCGTCCACTCGCAAGAAGAACCGCAGAAGAAGAAAGAAGCTGGTGGGCATCACTCTCTGAAACCAGACATCAGCTTTCATATGCCAACCATTAATGCTTCAAATCTGTAGATGAAGCCGACGAAACTCACAATTTTCACACTGATCATAGACACGCCGTGATCATGCAGCTCGTCCTCGAACAGCAGCACGTCCTCGAAAAACTTGATCTGTTCTCGCGCTTTCAGCTTCTCCATGTCTATCCGATCGGTGGTCGGCGTCACCTGTTCACAAGCTCTTTCTGAGTAAGAGACACTCCACATTCAGCTAGTTTAAGTGTTAAAGCACAGAATACCTTGATCTGCATGTGCTCTCCCAGTAAAGTCCCTCTGTAATCGGTTGTGTAAGTCCAATCGTAGCGTTTCACAACGTCCTTTGAATGCTCCGCCTCAGCCCTGTACAGATACAGCAGAGATTCCTCCTGAGTCAAAGCATCTTTCCAGACTATAATGAATAACAAAACTATACCTGCTTTCCTGCCACTCCTGGGCACAAGCCACTTTCACAGAGTCCTGCATATTGTTGACACGTTTGAGAGCGTCGATCGCATTGAATTCAATTCCAAAACCATCAGTGTGCTGAATGCGCAACACATTATCACCAAACAGCATCTCTGGCAGAGCCGGCATGTGCATCGTCTCCGCCAACCTGCGACAGAATCAGACTCAACCGCTCAGATTAGGGGGTGGGCGAACTGGCGATTTATAGCGTGATCGGCCTTGAAGGCGTCCACAATCTACTTTTCAAGCGAAGCGTAGAGATTGTGATCTTTCATGTCCTATGTATAGTGTTTTATATATATATATATATATATATATATATATATATATATATATATATATATATATATATATATATATATATATATATATATATATATATAAAATGTTAAAATACACCAATAGCTACGTTTACATGGACACATTTTGCTTCAGTCAGAATGGATTCAGTCCGACTGATGAATCTGAATAGCGTTTACATGAACGCTAAATAAAGTGATCGGGGTTGATGCGCGTTTATATGTCACAAGCTTCTGATCGGATTTAATCTTTTGACATGCGCACACTTCACGAATATACGAATATTTTAGCTACGATTTTGGCTTTGGCCAACGATTATGAAAACATGATAATCAAGATAAAATGATCATTGTGGCGCATGCCGTTCCTTTCCTTTAAAGCGGTGTGCTTTAGTCCATCCTTTAAAGCCTAAACTTAACGTCCAAATCAATCAAATCATGTAACGTGACTGTGGTACTGCGGGACATGCTTTATTTAAAAAGAGTTATTAAAATATATAATAAACACTCAATTATACACAAAAATGTCAAAATGTCCATCTTGCGAGTATTTACATAAAGACAGTCAGTTATGTCTTAAGAGAATAAACAGCTGGGGAAAAAAAATCAGACGCGTGTCATTATATCAGATCCATGCATTTGGTCTTATAAAGCAAACCTGCTGCTGTCTGTCATTAATAGGGATGTAACGGCTCAGTTGAAAATCACTACAAATGTGTGACGATTCAAGTCGGTTGAGATGTTAAACGAATCGCGATACACGTTTTAAACAGCCTCACTTTAAAGGCACGATAGCAACGAGCAAGTTGTAGCTAGCGTTACGGACTGTGCGTGCACACTGGCGCAAAGAAGAGTGAAATCAGTGAATGTTTTCAGTTCATTTATATGGAAGTTAGGCGCGAGCGCACCGTCAAAATGAAGCAGTTTACATTGACTCATTCAAATCGGAGGTGTGGTGGACTTTCCAAAGACTAATAATCACCACAGTGAGAGGCTCCAGTCACCTCCGTCTGCATGAAAAAGATAAGAGGCCAAGCCACACTGACCGGCGGATTGGCAGCCCCACTCGCAGAGATCACAAGCTGCATCAGTGTTTTCACAGCGAAAGATACAAGCCTGTTTTCTTCCATAGTAAATGGATTCCAGGCTCTTCCTCATCAAGAGAAAGCCCAGCGCGAGGATGTATTCACAGACTGAAGGAGAAATCTGTGCTGTTGCAGAACCAGGTGTTGGGTTTACTTTACTACCTCTTTCTGTAAATGTGTACATGGATTTTTTTTCAATAATTTGTTGATTATTATGGCATATTTATCTATATGTGTTCTGTTTTTCTAACTCTTGCAAGTGTAATGATACAAATTATAATTAAAATCTTGCCTTTATAACAATGAAACCCCTGTCACTGTTATACTTTATTTGACCTAGTCTTTTTATTTCTGCTCTTCCTCATGAGGATGAAGACCTCCTCCCAGGAAAACACCATTGGAAGATCTCCTTAAAGGGACTTTTTGAGGATTTGTTTTAAAATTTCAATTGAGTTATTATTTGACATAAAATATACCTTTAAATTTTACAAAGAAAAATGAAGAAATTTTGTCTTAGAAATAAAAGGACACTTTTATTTTATAATTTGTCTTAAATCTCATGTTGTTAAAAAAAAAATTGTGAGAAAATCGTGTGGTGAAATTAGTATCGTGAATCGTTTCGCATCGTGAGTTGGGTGAATCGTTACGTCCCTAGTCATTAATGTTCAACAAAAGACAAAATCACTAAATAAGAATCAATGTATATTTAATTCATGCAGCACTTTAAAGTAAAGATCGACTGATTGTTTAATGCAATCTGTGCTTTAAATTGTGCAAATAGATAAGTCCATAGGCTTGTTCCAGTCTGGATATTCTCCATAATTCATCCCAACATGATTTGTTAGATTGTTTGTTATAAGATCGTGATATGAAATTGAGAAGATCGCCCACCCCTAATGTCAGTCCACATATTAATGAAAATTCTGTCATCATCACATCCTGAAGTTGTTCCAAACCTGTAGGATTTTCTTTCTTTTCTTTTGCTGAACACAAAAGATGATATTTTGAAGAATGTTTGTGGTCCCCAGCATTCTCCTAAACCTCTTCCATTGTGTTCAGCAGAAGAAAGAAACGCATGCAGGTTAGGAACAGTAAAGGACAGAGTTTCTCCTTCCCTCACCTCTCAATGTCTTTGGACTTCATGATGTGGGTCTTGACCGCGCTGACCGTCCAGGGGCCGAACCGGAAGTCCTGTTTACTGCTCTGAAATCCATGAGAAATCACTGATGACATCCTGCAAATCAGCTGAAGAGCAACACAATCAGAGTTAATGTCTGACAGAAATCAACACATAAACGAACACGTCTCTTTACTTCATTAGCAGAACCACGAACATAGACTGTAGAAACTGTATCTTTTAAAATGATTATGAATGTCTCAGTTAATGTGGACTCAAACTAAAGACTCGCGGTCGGTTAAACGGTCTTTTATAGTTCAGTTCATTAAAACAGAACAAAACCGGCACGCATACATAAATTACTTTAAGCCCATTCACAAAACAAAAGTACAAATATTAATGAACACGAGCATAATTCACTCTCACCTCGTATCCGTTTCATGTATGTATAAAGCGCAACCTCCAATTCCTCCCGACGTCGAGCGAACAGCCGCTAATGGTTCCGCCTCTGACACTGGATAACAGCGGTTACCGAACTTTTTGAGGAAATATTTTCAATATAAACTTGTTATAAACTAAAAGTTTATACATCACGCCATTCAGAGGGAAAAAAGTCGCAATTACCTTTTTAATTTTTATTTAATGGCGGAAACAAGCTTCATCCAACGCTCGTGACGTTCTTACATTTCCTGTTGCGACAAAACAATACAAAACATCAACGCATTAAGACAACACAGACAGACATGGAAACAACAAAACAAAGTCAAAAAGTAGTAGTAGTATTTGAGTTTATTGCCATATCAGCATTACATTATATGGCAGATACATATTAAACATTTAACAACATAATATCATAAATACAATATAATGGAAACAAACATTTCATAAATTTAAACTTAGACAAAAAACAAACAAAAGTAAATATAATACAAAATATATAACACAAAATAAATTAACAAAATGAATAGCCTACAATTCTATAAAAGATTCTTTAAATGTACTAAATGTAAAGTGCTAAAAATGGTTCTATAAATAAGTCCTTAATAATTTGTCCTGATAAAAAGCACTGTCTCATAACATTAAAAATTGGGCAGTCCAAAAGTATATGTTTTATAGACATGGTAGGCTACTACATTTCTGACATTTTGGTTCTTCTCTGCCCTTCAATAAATGCCCGTGAGTCTTAACCCTAACCTATAGAGCTCCGGAGGTCACGTGACCCATTCTGTTTACGACGCCATTTTGGCAGGCAGGAACAGCCGGCGCCAGCATGAATTTCAAGGCAACGGAGTTCACTGCGCACTTTAATTCAAAAGACATAGACCTGTACATAGCAAAACTTCATAGATTAAACATAACAGATCCCTATAATGCCCCCGGGGTGCTTTCAACGTGTATACGTGAACGGATAGCTTTCCTGTCAGGACACCTGTTGCACCAGCTGTGCGCAAGTTACAACTAGCCTAGTTTTGACATAAATGGGCACTGACCAATGCATCCTTACAATATCTGCAGAGAGCGTGTCAATTAAACTCCCCCCTGTAAATGCCGCATCGACACAACATCCTCATTAAACCCGTCTCCGGCGTGATGCCTCCGATCTTACGAATATCTGTTGATCTAATATGACTTCTGACCTGTAATGTTGCCAGAATCATAATCACACACTATTTGTTCGTTCGTTTATTTGTCCATTCTGGCCCTGAAGGAGTTTTGGTTCTTGCCACCGTCGCCTTTGTCTTTTGTCTTGCTCAGTTGGGGACACTCAATATTCAGCTATATCACTGATCCGCCCGCACTGACACTATATGAGAACTGAAATGAGCTGATGACATCTGTGTTTTCTCCAGAGCAGCTGTACAGCCCAATCAGATTCTGTTCATTATTTTCCTGTTTAACACTGTGAAGCTGCTTTGAAACAATCGGCATTATAAAGCGCTATATAAATAAAGTTGACTTGACTTGACTAAGTTACAACTTATGCACTACTAAATATTTTTGCGTTGCACCATTACACTTAGTTGAAGCCTAAATCTATGTATAAACTAAATATTTACGGAGGCCTCCGATCAGGAGTAACATTAACAGATAGAATAGCAGACTGAACTGCATCAATAAGCTCGTTTTACACGACAGTCTTCAATTCTTTACACGTATATGATAATGCTGACATACACGCGCTTACATTTCAAGAGAGAAAACTGAATGTTATTTATATATAAAAGCACTTAAGTTATTCTTGATTAAGTATCGTATTTAATGGTAACTTATTTTAGTTCATTAGTTACGTGAGGCAAAAGTAGTTAGAATGAAGAATAAACTGAAATTCATGGCATTTCAACAACTTACTACGATAAAATGATCTCCCCTTTGCTTCCCCCCGCCTGTTCTGGCATCCTGGCGCACAGCAGCCGTCCACCATGTTGAAATAGTAAGGTTTAAACAGTCTGGTTTTAAATTATTCTTCGACCACTATAGATACCAATGCTACCGCCGCTCTAGCGCTCCCTGATTGCCTGCCAAAATGGTGGAGTTTAGGCTGCGTGACGTCAACATGACGATCCCTTTCTCTGCAGTCACGTGAACCCTTCACCGAGTGTCAAACCACTACTCTACGGGTTTATGGAAGTTCCAGTCCATTTACTAACATTTATATATAAGCCTATCCACCTTATTTTTCACGCAAGATTGGGCCCTGCCATTTTTGAATGATAATGTGTTAGATTTTCGGTAAGCTACTTCCGCTAATAGTAGTTGTATTGTGAACCCGTAGTTTTGCGACTACTGTGTAGTTTTGCTTGCTAACTTTTAATATGGACTAAAGACAGACTGGTGTCCTTTGAGCCATAATAGCTAGTTCAAGCGTAAAAAATACCTGCAAGATATTTGTTTTCACCATAATCCACGCAACATTTCTGTACTAGGTGGATAGCTAAAAATAAAATAATTATAGCACCATTTACTTGCATCAAACAACTCTGTTGGTATTATTATAATTAGTATTATTATAATTATTGTTACATTTAATGTATTGCCACACTTTAATATGTGAATTATATTATCAGAAAACCGAACATTTAGCGTTGTTAAGCTTTTATTTGTGCTTAATGGATAAAACAACGAAGCTGTGCTCTCGGGCTTATGGCTTCTATAAATTTGACCTGCCACAAGATGGCGCTGTTTTCAACACTCTTGATGCTTTGAGTCTTTACCCGAAACAATCAGAGAAAAGCTTCAAAGATTTAAGAGGCTTCATTTCTCCATCCCTATGATTTACACTGGAAAATCAGTCCGTTTGAGAACCCATCTGACAGTGCGCTGGAACCAATTGAAAAACCAGAGCTGTTTCTGAAATGGTCTTTTATATCTTTGCTGTGGTGCATCATGGGAGGTGGGAGAAACCAAACTGGGGGTTAATGATTTTTTTATTGTGTTTTTTTAATTGAAAGGCTTTGCAATGGTGAAATATATTGTTATATAATATTTCTTAATTAGGGCACTTAAAAAAGCTTATAATACTGAGGTTTGTTTATTTGGTGAAGTTAATTTGTGGTTGTTTGCATGTCTGTCAATGGTTGTGTCCATGAGTATAAATGCCCTCCAGCTGACCGTCCACAGTGTCAGTCTGTGATGGAGGCTGGAGAGGAATGAAGTTCATGAAGGTTGGGCTTATGCAGAGTGAGAAGGTTGTTTTTAGTGTTGTTTATTTTGTTATGTCACAGCTTCATTATGTCATTAGAAGTAAATGATCAACAGCTTCAAGGTTTAAGTCCCTTGAGTCTGGTGTTAACAGAAAAATAAAATATGAGCGTAAAAACTACAATACAATATAAATCTGTTCTATAGTATGGCAAATAATGTTCTTTAGGAACACGCCTTCAGTCCTCTGATTGTACACAGTAAAATCGGCAGTGTAAAAATTGCAGTTTTTAAAAGTTAATTCCCAAAGAGTTAAAGTAACAATCCACAGTGTTAGAGTACTCCTCTTCAGTGTAATTATGGGTTGCTACATAGTGTAATTTTATTTTTACACTGAAAGTGCAAAAAAAACGTGCCGAGTAGTCTTGACTCCGCCCTTCGACCGCTGCCTCGCAAGCCGTTGCCGCCATTTTATTTTCATGCGACCAAGATGGTAGGTTGGATTGCTTTTCTCTTTCTAAGTACATTTGTTAACATTTTTAGTCATATGGTGGTGAACACATTTTGAAATGATTAACTGTGCGTTTTTGTCAGGATTAAGGAATCTCGTCAAGTTCATGAGATGCCGAGATGTACAGAAGAATGTGAAAGTTTCTCATGCCGATTTGATTTACTGGATGAAGGTGATTTTACGTTTAAAATAATTTTGTTGGTATGTTTACAATTTGTTATATATATATATATATATATATATATATATATATATATATATATATATATATATATATATATATATATATATATATATAATATATTTTTAGCTTCTTTTTATTTTGGTTTGTTCACAGCCTTCATGAAATTATGCATTCCCGCCTCCGGTCACGCAGAGGCCTGGTTTTAGACGCGTCTGGCAGTGAAGTTGGTGACGTCTGAAGCAGCCACATCTGGGCTTTTTTCTGCACAGATTAGAATTCTTCAAATGGTAATTTTATATTTGTTTTAAAAGCATTTTTTTGTGTGACGTTACATTTTATTCGCCCTATGTTTAAGTGTGAATTACATAATCCGTAAGTTGCTTGTTCTTAGCACTGAACGTCATGTCGTCATATCTGCGTCGAGACACAAACACGCTAACGCTACCAGTTTTTAATGACACTTAAGTTCAAACATTGTGAAAGTGAAAATCCGTCTGTCTTCCAATTCAGTTACCAAGTGTTTGCGTACGCACTGGCAGAGCATACAGGTACTTTAGCTTGAAATCAGTCTTTATCAATTCATACTGCATGTTATTTTGGGATAAATAATGTCCTAAATATTTATCTGTCTGTGTCTTAAAAATATGAATCTGTATTAAATTAATGGTAAAATAAATTCTAAACATGTCTTAAAATAAACTTGGTGTACTAAATTAGATTAAGATGCCTTATTACTCACGTCCTATGTTTGACTTGGGTGGGTCCGTCATATGTTTGACTTGGGTGGGTGGGTCCGTCATATGTTTGACTTGGGTGGGTGGGTCCGTCATATGTTTGACTTGGGTGGGTGGGTCCGTCCTATGTTTGACTTGGGTGGGTGGGTCCGTCCTATGTTTGACTTGGGTGGGTGGGTCCGTCCTATGTTTGACTTGGGTGGGTGGGTCCGTCCTATGTTTGACTTGGGTGGGTGGGTCCGTCCTATGTTTGACTTGGGTGGGTGGGTCCGTCCTATGTTTGACTTGGGTGGGTGGGTCCGTCCTATGTTTGACTTGGGTGGGTGGGTCCGTCCTATGTTTGACTTGGGTGGGTGGGTGGGTGGGTCCGTCCTATGTTTGACTTGGGTGGGTGGGTGGGTGGGTGGGTCCGTCCTATGTTTGACTTGGGTGGGTGGGTGGGTGGGTCCGTCCTATGTTTGACTTGGGTGGGTGGGTCCGTCCTATGTTTGACTTGGGTGGGTGGGTGGGTGGGTCCGTCCTACGTTTGACTTGGGTGGGTGGGTGGGTCCGTCCTACGTTTGACTTGGGTGGGTGGGTGGGTCCGTCCTACGTTTGACTTGGGTGGGTGGGTGGGTGGGTCCGTCCTACGTTTGACTTGGGTGGGTGGGTCCGTCCTACGTTTGACTTGGGTGGGTGGGTCCGTCCTACGTTTGACTTGGGTGGGTGGGTCCGTCCTACGTTTGACTTGGGTGGGTGCGTCCTACGTTTGACTTGGGTGGGTCCGTCCTACGTTTGACTTGGGTGGGTCCGTCCTACGTTTGACTTGGGTGGGTCCGTCCTACGTTTGACTTGGGTGGGTCCGTCCTACGTTTGACTTGGGTGGGTCCGTCCTACGTTTGACTTGGGTGGGTCCGTCCTACGTTTGACTTGGGTGGGTGCGTCCTACGTTTGACTTGGGTGGGTCCGTCCTACGTTTGACTTGGGTGGGTCCGTCCTACGTTTGACTTGGGTGGGTCCGTCCTACGTTTGACTTGGGTGGGTCCGTCCTACGTTTGACTTGGGTGGGTGGGTGCGTCCTACGTTTGACTTGGGTGGGTGGGTGCGTCCTACGTTTGACTTGGGTGGGTGGGTGCGTCCTACGTTTGACTTGGGTGGGTGGGTCCGTCATACGTTTGACTTGGGTGGGTGGGTCCGTCATACGTTTGACTTGGGTGGGTGGGTCCGTCATACGTTTGACTTGGGTGGGTGGGTACGTCATACGTTTGACTTGGGTGGGTGGGTACGTCATACGTTTGACAGGGGTGGGTACGTCATACGTTTGACTTGGGTGGGTGGGTCCGTCCTATGTTTGACTTGGGTGGGTGGGTCCGTCCTATGTTTGACTTGGGTGGGTGGGTCCGTCCTATGTTTGACTTGGGTGGGTGGGTCCGTCCTATGTTTGACTTGGGTGGGTGGGTCCGGGCTAGAGTTTCGCAGTTTCTAGGGTTAGGGTCAGGGTTAGGGTTGGGTTAGGGTTTTTTGTAATTCCAATCAACAGATCCCGAAGGACCTGAAGGTCCCATCCCTCTAGCTCCTCCCCCTGTTGAGTTAGGGAGTTGAGCCCCCCATGGTTGGACTTGGGTGGGTGGGACTTGTGTTTGACTTGAGTTGGACTTGGGTGTGTGGGTGGGACTTGTGTTTGACTTGGGTTGGTCAGATGTCCAGGGGTGATGTCCAGGTGGTTATGAGGGGTCAGATGTCCAGGGGTGATGCCCAGATGGTTGTGAGGGGTAGGGTTAGGTGTAGAGAGGGCTGTGAGGGGTAGGGTTAGGTGTAGAGAGGGCTGTGAGGGGTAGGGTTAGGTGTAGAGAGGGCTGTGAGGGGTAGGGTTAGGTGTAGAGAGGGCTGTGAGGGGTAGGGTTAGGTGTAGAGAGGGTTGTGAGGTGTAGGGTTAGGTGTAGAGAGGGGTCAGATGTCCAGGGGTGATGTCTAGCTGGTTATGAGGGGTAGGGTTAGGTGTAGAGAGGGGTCAGATGTCCAGGGGGGATGTCCAGGTGGTTATGAGGGGTAGGGTTAGGTGTAGAGAGGGGTCAGATGTCCAGGGGTGATGCCCAGATGGTTGTGAGGGGTAGGGTTAGGTGTAGAGAGGGGTCAGATGTCCAGGGGTGATGCCCAGGTGGTTATGAGGGGTCAGATGTCCAGGGGTGATGCCCAGGTGGTTGTGAAGGGTCAGATGTCCAGGGGTGATGCCCAGGTGGTTGTGAAGGGTAGGGTTAGATGTCCAGGTGGTTGTGAAGGGTAGGGTTAGATGTCCAGGTGGTTGTGAAGGGTAGGGTTAGATGTAGAGAGGGGTCAGATGTCCAGGGGTGATGTCCAGGTGGTTATGATGGGTAGGGTTAGGTGTAGAGAGGGGTCAGATGTCCAGGGGTGATGCCCAGATGGTTGTGAGGGGTAGGGTTAGGTGTAGAGAGGGCTGTGAGGGGTAGGGGTAGGTGTAGAGAGGGTTGTGAGGGGTAGGGTTAGGTGTAGAGAGGGGTCAGATGTCCAGGGGTGATGCCCAGGTGGTTGTGAAGGGTAGGGTTAGATGTAGAGAGGGGTCAGATGTCCAGGGGTGATGTCCAGCTGGTTATGAGGGTTAGGGTTAGGATCCAGCCCTCTCTGGCGTAGCCCTCATGGTGGACACCTGCAAAGAGGAGAATAATTTGTGGTTATTTGAAACACAAGTGGCTATATAGCCCTCCACTATACTAAACCCACCACTATACTAAACCCACCACTATACTAAACCCACACCACAAACTCCCTAAAACCACACCACAAACTCCCTAAAACCTACCCCACTCACCTGGTGTCCGTGGCAACCCTCTATGCCACACCCCGCTCGGATCCAGCCCTCTCTGACGTAGCCCTCATGGTGGACACCTGCAAAGAGGAGAATAATTTGTGGTTATTTGAAACACAAGTGGCTATATAGCCCTCCACTATGCTGGACCCACACCACGGACTCCCTAGGGCCTGCCCCTGCCTAGCCCTCTGTGCCACACCCCGCTCGGATCCGGCCCTCTCTGGCGTGGCCCTCGTGGTGGACATCGGCAATAAAAGAAAATAATTGGTGGTTATAAGAAACGCAAAATGTGGGTTGAAAGCATAAATGGCTGAATGTACGAACAACCGTCTATTATATGGGCTTCATAGCGGGATAAAATATATATTATAATTTTATACACACATAATACTAAAATTTTATATGGCCTTACACACATCACCAGTAAAACCTACCCATTGACAGCCCCTTGCTGTTGGACCTGGGACGCGCGGTAGTTGGCTGTCTTTGACCTCGGGTCACCTTTAGTGGTCAGTAGAAGGCTGGACTGTGCATAACCATTTCGGGAACCTTAGGGTCCTTGATCTTGGATTTTCATTCCCCTAACCAGGCCCGTGCCGCCACCTCTGAGCTTTTGGTTGACCCCGGGTCGAGGATGGCGGACGATTTGCTGTGTCCTTCGTCCCTTATGATATAACATACACTACCATTGTTTTATATTCAATCTGTAATTAAAAGAAAATATTTTCTCAGGTGAATATACAGGTATTTACCGTCTAGTAATTTAAAATAATCTTTTTTTTCCCTTTGAAAACACATATGGACTCTTTAAAAAGGTATTGAGAAGGAAGATATGTATTCATTACATTAATATATTATTCATTATCATCATATAAAACCATATAGGTTTCTATAAAAACATTATTTTAAATATTTCAGTCATAATCCTCGTTTTCAGGATTTTCTGGGATGTCCATGACTGTTATTGACAACATTGTGGTCTAAACCGGGTAAAACGATGTCGTCCCGGCCGAAACGATGTCGTCCCGCTCGAAACGATGTCGTCGCCGAGACCACTCACAAAACGCATGTTTCCAGGAGTTGTTTATCCTAACCCTTTTTATAGAAGGATAATATAAAATATTTCAACTACAAATCCTTATTTTGGGATTTACTTGTTCCTAGGACTATTTTTAACACAGTTTTAGTTTATTACCGTCGGTGCGGTGATGACGTCATCCGATGTCGTCCCGCATTTCTGAACCTATTTAATTCATAGTTCGCTCTTATCAGAAACTTTATTCACTAAACACATGTTATACTTGTTTTTACAAACATATACTTACCTTTCGCTGTCTTTTATCAAATATATTTGGTTCAGAGGAGTTTTAAATCACTTATTGGGCCAGTCTCTCTGTTCCAGAGCAGGCCTATAAAAGGAGGCGCGCATTCAGGCGCGCCCCCATTTCACTTTCACTTGAGACAGCAGACGGTCGCAGCCTTTTCGCTCTTCCTTCACAAACAAACACAGAGTTACATTTTTGACCTGATTTAACATATTGTGAGATTAATAGAGAGATATATATAGATATATAAGTATATTATATACATATTATAGCTTATACATATGTTTATATATACACACCTATTACATAATCTCACCTATATCTTTTTTCCTTTTATTTATATAACAGTTCAAGTCTAGCCTGAAGAAGGTATTATTTATATACCGAAACGTCGCGAACGACTTGAACAATTAGCCACTTTTTTTCATTTTTACTTTGTTTCAGTTCATGGTTCTTATTTTTATTTTCTCGTTCCTGTTCTTCTTTTCTAAAAAACAATAAAAATACAAAAAAACAAAAAACAAAAACAAATAAAAAATACAAAAAAAGTTCAACATTTTGTTATCATGGACAATTTCCGGGGCCGTTCGAGACAGAGGAATACACCTCGTCTCAAAGTAAGACACACCAGTGTCACACCCAATTTTAGAGATTATAATTACTCACCTGCGTACACCTCAGCACGCCCGCATGTCAACGAGCGGGGTTTCCCATACAGGAAACCAAATAACACCGCGCCACAGTCCCGTCCTGTGAAAAGAAATAAGAAACAGAAAGGGGGAAAGAGATACACGAGCAGGGAGTTTACAAACTCCAACGGGTTTCTAGAGGCTTCTAGACCCAACCTTAGGGAGATGTCCAGGCCTGGACCCTCCAAACGTTTCCCTGCCCCTTACCACCAGGGACCTAGAACGGTCTCCTTCCATAATTATGGTGGTAAGACTCGAGATTTCGATTCATCTCTGGGCAACACTCCTCGGTATCTCACCAATAGGGACACTGGTCGACATTACCCCCCACCGAGAAACACAAACGGGACAAAACCAGGGCGCTTTAATGTAAAAAAACAGGTGAGACGCAATCCAGAATTCACACCGGCCCCCCCACAGTTGAAAAACACTATTAAACTCTTTTACGAGCTCATCCGTCTAGTACACCATCTGGAGAAAGTCACCACGAAGGTACAAAATAATCAACCTATCACCTTTTCCAGACTGACGGACCTTTTCATTGAGACAGTGAGACCAGCGTTTACCAACGAGCGTGTGACACTACTGTTACAGGGCAACGCGAAAAACTGGTCCTATACCACACAGTTGATTCTGGAGCAGCATTACGAATCCACTATCGAGTCAACTGTGGAAAAAATTTGCACTCAGACCAATCAAGACGATTGGCCTGAGGCCTTCGAGGTAGCCTCACATTGGGCGGATAGAAATTATAGAGGTAGAGTTAGCGCTGAAACCATTGAGCAGGCGGAAGCCCTCATCACAGCAGAAATTCCGTTAACCAATGGCACTTCGGCACAGAATGTCGACACAGAGCCTTCGGCGACGGAACCTCCTCGCACTTATGCCGCGGTGGTTGCCTCCACCAGTCGAGCTCCTCTACAGACTCGACCGCCAGTTCCGGTCGAGCCTTCCGTTCGAGTTGACCCTGTTGAACAGATGGTTAGTCACAAAAATGTGTCAATACAAACCTCTCCTACATTCTGCCCCCAACAGAAGGTTATCGCATCCCCTCCAGTCAGAGGGGATTGGTCCTTTGAGGAGGAAGCTCCTCCTCAGGGCCTTCCTGAGATCCTTCAGCCCATACAGACGGGAGCTCTTGAACCTATAGGGCAGAGAAAAAAGACACATAAGAGCCGCCACCTATCACGAGCGGCGGAAAACTCTTCCACTGTCTCTGTGCCTCAGAGCCGCCACGCCGCAACCGTGGTGGAAATCTCTGATAAAACTCAGTCTCCGCAGAGCCGCCACGAGAACCCAGTGCCGGAACTCTCTGTTGGGACTACTCCACCTCAGGAAGTGGACCCACGGGTTAATAATATGGCGTCCACTCCACGAGGTGAAGAGGCTTCACCAGAGTCTGACGGCTCCCCACCCAACCCTCCCCGTGGAAGACCGGACCCCACGCGGTTCCCCTTCCCCCCAATATCCTCACCTATCGGCCCGCCGAACCACTCCCAAAATGACGGGTTGTTATTTTCCGACGACCCATCAACCCCTGAGAAAATACCTTCTCCATTGTCACTGTTCCTTAAAGAACTCGACCCTCTGTCGGACCCCAGCCATACGGGGTTTGAACAGGGTGAATCCAGTGCTCTGAAACAGATATCGTCTGTTACAACAACAAAAATACAACAATTCTCGCTTAGGCCCTTAAATTTAGACCGAGTCGAGTCACCACAAACACACCAAATGGTGTTGTCTCCAGGGACAACAACAGCACAACAAGCCGTGACACTACACGCGCCTGCCGATAGTCCACCTTCCGGCTCCTTGAACCGCCCGTTACGCCATATTAACACAAACAGAAAACTGATAGATTGGAGCTTGACTATAAAAAAAGAGGACTGTAATAATTGGAGACTCAAACCTGTCTAGACTACCGCAGTACAATAACCCAGAGCTCCAGATAGATTGCTTCCCGGGCGCAAAGTTTCAACATGCGAGCAATTTTTTGAGGGCAAAAAGAACCCCAAGACCAAAGTGCCATTCACTTACCCATCAGATTGGGAACCCCCGTTGTCCAGCCTGCCGAAAGAAATCGGTTAGGTCATCAGGGCGGATTACTATGCCTTCAAAAGCCTACATTGGGGCATTGGCAGGGTCCCTAATCTCACCATTGGGGAAAAGAAAGCCCTCAAAGAACTACGCAGCAACACTAACATAATTATTAAACCTGCGGATAAGGGCAACGCTACGGTCATATTAGACAGAGCGCATTATATCGGGGAGGGTCTTAGACAGCTGTCTGTGTGGGATCACTATCGTCCACTCGAAGGTCCAGTCTACGTAGATACTGCAAAGGAAGTGGAAAACATTTTAGAGGAAATGGTGCAGAAAAAGGTCATTAATGTAAAACAAAAAAAGTACCTGATGGGTGAGGGCCCACCCAGACCCAGAATATTTTACCTGTTACCTAAAATCCACAAGGAGCCGGAGAAATGGAGCGTGCCTTTCGTAGTTCCACCCGGCCGGCCAATAGTGTCTGATTGTAACAGCGAGACGTACCGCACAGCGGAGTACATTGAACACTTCCTCAACCCTCTCTCCACCAGGCATCCAAGTTATCTGAAAGACACATACGACTTCATTTCCAAAATTGGCCAACTTAAAATTCCACAAAACTCTTTCCTGTTCACTATTGATATAGATAGCTTATACACTAATATTGATACCCCCACAGGCCTTAGATCAGTTAAAAAGTTCATGGAAAAATACCCCGACCCCCATAGACCAGATGAGTACCTCTTAAAATTACTGGAGATAAACCTGACCAAAAACGATTTCGAATTTGATTCTAAGTTCTACTTACAGGTCAAGGGAAAAGCCATGGGGAAAAAGTTTGCGCCATCATACGCCAACATTTTCATGGCGGATTGGGAGCAAACGGCCCTCGCGACCACTGCCATGAAACCGTTGGCGTACTTCCGTTTTCTGGATGACATCTGGGGAGTCTAGACCTACTCGATGGAGGATTTTCTCACTTTTATCGCCCATCTCAACGCACACTAGGAGTCTATCAGTGTAAAATACAGTATAGACAAGTCAGAGGTCAATTTTTTGGATGTTGTCTCGTACAAGGGACCTAGATTTAATGAAACGGGTCAATTAGACTTCAAAGTCTATTTTAAAGAAACTGACACACACTCTTTGTTGCACAGAGACAGCTTCCATCCAAAACATACATTTAGAGGGATCATTAAATCACAACTATTAAGATTTAAAAGAATTTGCTCACAGTCCAGCTCATTCCACGAGGCCACAAATACCTTGTTCCAAGCACTCAGGTACCGTGGTTACGGGAGATCCTTCCTGAGAAGAATATTAAAGAGTTTTAATGAGCCAAAAAAACCACTGGCTACAGAGATGCAAAACAGGCACAAGATTATCCCCTTTACGTCACTCTATTCTAGCCAGTGTGTTTCCCTCAATTTGGCCATTAAGGAAAATTTCCTCAAGTTCTTAGGGCCCACAAAGTTCCTTCAGCACCACAGGCCAATTGCAGCCTATAAACGCAACGGGAATCTCAAGGACAGGCTCGTCCAAAGCAAATTGAACACCTCCAGATCCCAGGGCCGTGTGGGTCGCTGTAAATACTTTGTGCATACCAAGTGGGTTATGAGCAGATTCAATAAAAAGATTTTCAAAATCCCTCGACCTCTGACTCACGAAACGTCAAACTGTATTTACCTGGTCTTCTGTGTGAAATGCAGAAGACAATACGTCGGCCAGACGAAAAATGAACTTCGGGTCAGGGCTTATCAACACGTACACAACATTGTACACGGCATCGATAAGCGACGACACCTTGTGCAGCACTTCCTGGCCCATGGCGTGTCTTTTTTCAAAGTCACTGCGCTCCAATCCAATCCAATCCAGCTTGGTCCCTGAATGAGAGACTCAGGGCAGAGAGCACCTGGATTAAACGTCTGGACACAGTGCACCCGAGAGGCCTAAATGAGGCCTAGATTCTTCCTTCTTCCTTCTTCTCTTCTCGTACCTTTTATTTTCTCTTAATCTTCTGTTTGTGTTTAATATGTCTCTTATATGGCCATACCCACATCACCCCTAAACATACCCATTATACCCCTTGTAGCATTACAGTGGTTATATAGCCCTCCATTATGCTAACCCCACACCACAAACTCCCTCAAACCTAACCCTAACCCTACCCCTAACCCTAACCCTAACCCTACCCGATGGAGGATAGGGTAATGTTAGGGTTAGGGTTAGGGTTAGGGTTAGGTTAGGGGAATGAAAATCCAAGATCAAGGACCCTAAGGTCCCCGAAACGGTTATGCACAGTCCAGCCTTCTACTGACCACTAAAGGTGACCCGAGGTCAAAGACAGCCAACTACCGCGCGTCCCAGGTCCAACAGCAAGGGGCTGTCAATGGGTAGGTTTTACTGGTGATGTGTGTAAGGCCATATCAATTTTAGTATTATGTGTGTATAAAATTATAATATATATTTTATCCCGCTATGAAACCCATATAATAGACGGTTGTTCGTACATTCAGCCATTTATGCTTTCAACCCACATTGCGTTTCTTATAACCACCAATTATTTTCTTTTATTGCCAATGTCCACCACGAGGGCCACGCCAGAGAGGGCCGGATCCGAGCGGAGTGTGGCACAGAGGGCCGCCACGGACACCAGGCGAGTGGGGCAGGCCCTAGGGAGTCCGTGGTGTGGGTCCAGCATAGTGGAGGGCTATATAGCCACTTGTGTTTCAAATAACCACAAATTATTCTCCTCTTTGCAGGTGTCCACCATGAGGGCTACGCCAGAGAGGGCTGGATCCGAGCGGGGCGCGGCACAGAGGGCCGCTACGGACACCAGGCGAGCGGGGCAGGCCCCTAGGGAGTTTGTGGTGTGGGTTTAGTATAGTGGAGGGCTATATAGCTACTTGTGTTTCAAATAACCACAAATTATTCTCCTCTTTGCAGGTGTCCACCATGAGGGCTACGTCAGAGAGGGCTGGATCCGAGCGGGGTGAGGCATAGAGGGTTGCCACGGACACCAGGTGAGTGGGGTAGGTTTTAGGGAGTTTGTGGTGTGGGTTTAGTATAGTGGAGGGCTATATAGCCACTTGTGTTTCAAATAAC
>CM077215.1:34538053-34547417 GCA_039654625.1 Rhinogobio ventralis
TAGGGTTAGGGTTAGGGTTAGGGTTAGGGTTAGGGTTAGGGTTAGGGTTAGGGTTAGGGTTAGGGTTAGGGTTAGGGTTAGGGTTAGGGTTAGGGTTAGGGTTAGGGTTAGGGTTAGGGTTAGGGTTAGGGTTAGGGTTAGGGTTAGGGTTAGGGTTAGGGTTAGGGTTAGGGTTAGGGTTAGGGTTAGGGTTAGGGTTAGGGTTAGGGTTAGGGTTAGGGTTAGGGTTAGGGTTAGGGTTAGGGTTAGGGTTAGGGTTAGGGTTAGGGTTAGGGTTAGGGTTAGGGTTAGGGTTAGGGTTAGGGTTAGGGTTAGGGTTAGGGTTAGGGTTAGGGTTAGGGTTAGGGTTAGGGTTAGGGTTAGGGTTAGGGTTAGGGTTAGGGTTAGGGTTAGGGTTAGGGTTAGGGTTAGGGTTAGGGTTAGGGTTAGGGTTAGGGTTAGGGTTAGGGTTAGGGTTAGGGTTAGGGTTAGGGTTAGGGTTAGGGTTAGGGTTAGGGTTAGGGTTAGGGTTAGGGTTAGGGTTAGGGTTAGGGTTAGGGTTAGGGTTAGGGTTAGGGTTAGGGTTAGGGTTAGGGTTAGGGTTAGGGTTAGGGTTAGGGTTAGGGTTAGGGTTAGGGTTAGGGTTAGGGTTAGGGTTAGGGTTAGGGTTAGGGTTAGGGTTAGGGTTAGGGTTAGGGTTAGGGTTAGGGTTAGGGTTAGGGTTAGGGTTAGGGTTAGGGTTAGGGTTAGGGTTAGGGTTAGGGTTAGGGTTAGGGTTAGGGTTAGGGTTAGGGTTAGGGTTAGGGTTAGGGTTAGGGTTAGGGTTAGGGTTAGGGTTAGGGTTAGGGTTAGGGTTAGGGTTAGGGTTAGGGTTAGGGTTAGGGTTAGGGTTAGGGTTAGGGTTAGGGTTAGGGTTAGGGTTAGGGTTAGGGTTAGGGTTAGGGTTAGGGTTAGGGTTAGGGTTAGGGTTAGGGTTAGGGTTAGGGTTAGGGTTAGGGTTAGGGTTAGGGTTAGGGTTAGGGTTAGGGTTAGGGTTAGGGTTAGGGTTAGGGTTAGGGTTAGGGTTAGGGTTAGGGTTAGGGTTAGGGTTAGGGTTAGGGTTAGGGTTAGGGTTAGGGTTAGGGTTAGGGTTAGGGTTAGGGTTAGGGTTAGGGTTAGGGTTAGGGTTAGGGTTAGGGTTAGGGTTAGGGTTAGGGTTAGGGTTAGGGTTAGGGTTAGGGTTAGGGTTAGGGTTAGGGTTAGGGTTAGGGTTAGGGTTAGGGTTAGGGTTAGGGTTAGGGTTAGGGTTAGGGTTAGGGTTAGGGTTAGGGTTAGGGTTAGGGTTAGGGTTAGGGTTAGGGTTAGGGTTAGGGTTAGGGTTAGGGTTAGGGTTAGGGTTAGGGTTAGGGTTAGGGTTAGGGTTAGGGTTAGGGTTAGGGTTAGGGTTAGGGTTAGGGTTAGGGTTAGGGTTAGGGTTAGGGTTAGGGTTAGGGTTAGGGTTAGGGTTAGGGTTAGGGTTAGGGTTAGGGTTAGGGTTAGGGTTAGGGTTAGGGTTAGGGTTAGGGTTAGGGTTAGGGTTAGGGTTAGGGTTAGGGTTAGGGTTAGGGTTAGGGTTAGGGTTAGGGTTAGGGTTAGGGTTAGGGTTAGGGTTAGGGTTAGGGTTAGGGTTAGGGTTAGGGTTAGGGTTAGGGTTAGGGTTAGGGTTAGGGTTAGGGTTAGGGTTAGGGTTAGGGTTAGGGTTAGGGTTAGGGTTAGGGTTAGGGTTAGGGTTAGGGTTAGGGTTAGGGTTAGGGTTAGGGTTAGGGTTAGGGTTAGGGTTAGGGTTAGGGTTAGGGTTAGGGTTAGGGTTAGGGTTAGGGTTAGGGTTAGGGTCTAGGGTTAGGGTTAGGGTTAGGGTTAGGGTTAGGGTTAGGGTTAGGGTTAGGGTTAGGGTTAGGGTTAGGGTTAGGGTTAGGGTTAGGGTTAGGGTTAGGGTTAGGGTTAGGGTTAGGGTTAGGGTTAGGGTTAGGGTTAGGGTTAGGGTTAGGGTTAGGGTTAGGGTTAGGGTTAGGGTTAGGGTTAGGGTTAGGGTTAGGGTTAGGGTTAGGGTTAGGGTTAGGGTTAGGGTTAGGGTTAGGGTTAGGGTTAGGGTTAGGGTTAGGGTTAGGGTTAGGGTTAGGGTTAGGGTTAGGGTTAGGGTTAGGGTTAGGGTTAGGGTTAGGGTTAGGGTTAGGGTTAGGGTTAGGGTTAGGGTTAGGGTTAGGGTTAGGGTTAGGGTTAGGGTTAGGGTTAGGGTTAGGGTTAGGGTTAGGGTTAGGGTTAGGGTTAGGGTTAGGGTTAGGGTTAGGGTTAGGGTTAGGGTTAGGGTTAGGGTTAGGGTTAGGGTTAGGGTTAGGGTTAGGGTTAGGGTTAGGGTTAGGGTTAGGGTTAGGGTTAGGGTTAGGGTTAGGGTTAGGGTTAGGGTTAGGGTTAGGGTTAGGGTTAGGGTTAGGGTTAGGGTTAGGGTTAGGGTTAGGGTTAGGGTTAGGGTTAGGGTTAGGGTTAGGGTTAGGGTTAGGGTTAGGGTTAGGGTTAGGGTTAGGGTTAGGGTTAGGGTTAGGGTTAGGGTTAGGGTTAGGGTTAGGGTTAGGGTTAGGGTTAGGGTTAGGGTTAGGGTTAGGGTTAGGGTTAGGGTTAGGGTTAGGGTTAGGGTTAGGGTTAGGGTTAGGGTTAGGGTTAGGGTTAGGGTTAGGGTTAGGGTTAGGGTTAGGGTTAGGGTTAGGGTTAGGGTTAGGGTTAGGGTTAGGGTTAGGGTTAGGGTTAGGGTTAGGGTTAGGGTTAGGGTTAGGGTTAGGGTTAGGGTTAGGGTTAGGGTTAGGGTTAGGGTTAGGGTTAGGGTTAGGGTTAGGGTTAGGGTTAGGGTTAGGGTTAGGGTTAGGGTTAGGGTTAGGGTTAGGGTTAGGGTTAGGGTTAGGGTTAGGGTTAGGGTTAGGGTTAGGGTTAGGGTTAGGGTTAGGGTTAGGGTTAGGGTTAGGGTTAGGGTTAGGGTTAGGGTTAGGGTTAGGGTTAGGGTTAGGGTTAGGGTTAGGGTTAGGGTTAGGGTTAGGGTTAGGGTTAGGGTTAGGGTTAGGGTTAGGGTTAGGGTTAGGGTTAGGGTTAGGGTTAGGGTTAGGGTGGGGTTAGGGGTAGGGTGTGGGGTTAGGGGTTTGGGGTAGGGTTAGGTGGGTGTGGGTTAGGGTTGGGGTAGGGTTAGGGGAGGGTTAGGGTTAGGGTAGGGTTGGGTGAGGGTTAGGGGTAGGGTTGGGTGTGGGGGTGGTGGGGGTAGGGGGTAGGGTTTGGGTGTAGGGTGTAGGGTCTAGGGGTAGGGTTGTGGGGGTGGGTAGGGTTAGGGTTAGGGTTAGGGTTAGGGTTAGGGTTAGGGTTAGGGTTAGGGTTAGGGTTAGGGTTAGGGTTAGGGTTAGGGTTAGGGTTAGGGTTAGGGTTAGGGTTAGGGTTAGGGTTAGGGTTAGGGTTAGGGTTAGGGTTAGGGTTAGGGTTAGGGTTAGGGTTAGGGTTAGGGTTAGGGTTAGGGTTAGGGTTAGGGTTAGGGTTAGGGTTAGGGTTAGGGTTAGGGTTAGGGTTAGGGTTAGGGTTAGGGTTAGGGTTAGGGTTAGGGTTAGGGTTAGGGTTAGGGTTAGGGTTAGGGTTAGGGTTAGGGTTAGGGTTAGGGTTAGGGTTAGGGTTAGGGTTAGGGTTAGGGTTAGGGTTAGGGTTAGGGTTAGGGTTAGGGTTAGGGTTAGGGTTAGGGTTAGGGTTAGGGTTAGGGTTAGGGTTAGGGTTAGGGTTAGGGTTAGGGTTAGGGTTAGGGTTAGGGTTAGGGTTAGGGTTAGGGTTAGGGTTAGGGTTAGGGTTAGGGTTAGGGTTAGGGTTAGGGTTAGGGTTAGGGTTAGGGTTAGGGTTAGGGTTAGGGTTAGGGTTAGGGTTAGGGTTAGGGTTAGGGTTAGGGTTAGGGTTAGGGTTAGGGTTAGGGTTAGGGTTAGGGTTAGGGTTAGGGTTAGGGTTAGGGTTAGGGTTAGGGTTAGGGTTAGGGTTAGGGTTAGGGTTAGGGTTAGGGTTAGGGTTAGGGTTAGGGTTAGGGTTAGGGTTAGGGTTAGGGTTAGGGTTAGGGTTAGGGTTAGGGTTAGGGTTAGGGTTAGGGTTAGGGTTAGGGTTAGGGTTAGGGTTAGGGTTAGGGTTAGGGTTAGGGTTAGGGTTAGGGTTAGGGTTAGGGTTAGGGTTAGGGTTAGGGTTAGGGTTAGGGTTAGGGTTAGGGTTAGGGTTAGGGTTAGGGTTAGGGTTAGGGTTAGGGTTAGGGTTAGGGTTAGGGTTAGGGTTAGGGTTAGGGTTAGGGTTAGGGTTAGGGTTAGGGTTAGGGTTAGGGTTAGGGTTAGGGTTAGGGTTAGGGTTAGGGTTAGGGTTAGGGTTAGGGTTAGGGTTAGGGTTAGGGTTAGGGTTAGGGTTAGGGTTAGGGTTAGGGTTAGGGTTAGGGTTAGGGTTAGGGTTAGGGTTAGGGTTAGGGTTAGGGTTAGGGTTAGGGTTAGGGTTAGGGTTAGGGTTAGGGTTAGGGTTAGGGTTAGGGTTAGGGTTAGGGTTAGGGTTAGGGTTAGGGTTAGGGTTAGGGTTAGGGTTAGGGTTAGGGTTAGGGTTAGGGTTAGGGTTAGGGTTAGGGTTAGGGTTAGGGTTAGGGTTAGGGTTAGGGTTAGGGTTAGGGTTAGGGTTAGGGTTAGGGTTAGGGTTAGGGTTAGGGTTAGGGTTAGGGTTAGGGTTAGGGTTAGGGTTAGGGTTAGGGTTAGGGTTAGGGTTAGGGTTAGGGTTAGGGTTAGGGTTAGGGTTAGGGTTAGGGTTAGGGTTAGGGTTAGGGTTAGGGTTAGGGTTAGGGTTAGGGTTAGGGTTAGGGTTAGGGTTAGGGTTAGGGTTAGGGTTAGGGTTAGGGTTAGGGTTAGGGTTAGGGTTAGGGTTAGGGTTAGGGTTAGGGTTAGGGTTAGGGTTAGGGTTAGGGTTAGGGTTAGGGTTAGGGTTAGGGTTAGGGTTAGGGTTAGGGTTAGGGTTAGGGTTAGGGTTAGGGTTAGGGTTAGGGTTAGGGTTAGGGTTAGGGTTAGGGTTAGGGTTAGGGTTAGGGTTAGGGTTAGGGTTAGGGTTAGGGTTAGGGTTAGGGTTAGGGTTAGGGTTAGGGTTAGGGTTAGGGTTAGGGTTAGGGTTAGGGTTAGGGTTAGGGTTAGGGTTAGGGTTAGGGTTAGGGTTAGGGTTAGGGTTAGGGTTAGGGTTAGGGTTAGGGTTAGGGTTAGGGTTAGGGTTAGGGTTAGGGTTAGGGTTAGGGTTAGGGTTAGGGTTAGGGTTAGGGTTAGGGTTAGGGTTAGGGTTAGGGTTAGGGTTAGGGTTAGGGTTAGGGTTAGGGTTAGGGTTAGGGTTAGGGTTAGGGTTAGGGTTAGGGTTAGGGTTAGGGTTAGGGTTAGGGTTAGGGTTAGGGTTAGGGTTAGGGTTAGGGTTAGGGTTAGGGTTAGGGTTAGGGTTAGGGTTAGGGTTAGGGTTAGGGTTAGGGTTAGGGTTAGGGTTAGGGTTAGGGTTAGGGTTAGGGTTAGGGTTAGGGTTAGGGTTAGGGTTAGGGTTAGGGTTAGGGTTAGGGTTAGGGTTAGGGTTAGGGTTAGGGTTAGGGTTAGGGTTAGGGTTAGGGTTAGGGTTAGGGTTAGGGTTAGGGTTAGGGTTAGGGTTAGGGTTAGGGTTAGGGTTAGGGTTAGGGTTAGGGTTAGGGTTAGGGTTAGGGTTAGGGTTAGGGTTAGGGTTAGGGTTAGGGTTAGGGTTAGGGTTAGGGTTAGGGTTAGGGTTAGGGTTAGGGTTAGGGTTAGGGTTAGGGTTAGGGTTAGGGTTAGGGTTAGGGTTAGGGTTAGGGTTAGGGTTAGGGTTAGGGTTAGGGTTAGGGTTAGGGTTAGGGTTAGGGTTAGGGTTAGGGTTAGGGTTAGGGTTAGGGTTAGGGTTAGGGTTAGGGTTAGGGTTAGGGTTAGGGTTAGGGTTAGGGTTAGGGTTAGGGTTAGGGTTAGGGTTAGGGTTAGGGTTAGGGTTAGGGTTAGGGTTAGGGTTAGGGTTAGGGTTAGGGTTAGGGTTAGGGTTAGGGTTAGGGTTAGGGTTAGGGTTAGGGTTAGGGTTAGGGTTAGGGTTAGGGTTAGGGTTAGGGTTAGGGTTAGGGTTAGGGTTAGGGTTAGGGTTAGGGTTAGGGTTAGGGTTAGGGTTAGGGTTAGGGTTAGGGTTAGGGTTAGGGTTAGGGTTAGGGTTAGGGTTAGGGTTAGGGTTAGGGTTAGGGTTAGGGTTAGGGTTAGGGTTAGGGTTAGGGTTAGGGTTAGGGTTAGGGTTAGGGTTAGGGTTAGGGTTAGGGTTAGGGTTAGGGTTAGGGTTAGGGTTAGGGTTAGGGTTAGGGTTAGGGTTAGGGTTAGGGTTAGGGTTAGGGTTAGGGTTAGGGTTAGGGTTAGGGTTAGGGTTAGGGTTAGGGTTAGGGTTAGGGTTAGGGTTAGGGTTAGGGTTAGGGTTAGGGTTAGGGTTAGGGTTAGGGTTAGGGTTAGGGTTAGGGTTAGGGTTAGGGTTAGGGTTAGGGTTAGGGTTAGGGTTAGGGTTAGGGTTAGGGTTAGGGTTAGGGTTAGGGTTAGGGTTAGGGTTAGGGTTAGGGTTAGGGTTAGGGTTAGGGTTAGGGTTAGGGTTAGGGTTAGGGTTAGGGTTAGGGTTAGGGTTAGGGTTAGGGTTAGGGTTAGGGTTAGGGTTAGGGTTAGGGTTAGGGTTAGGGTTAGGGTTAGGGTTAGGGTTAGGGTTAGGGTTAGGGTTAGGGTTAGGGTTAGGGTTAGGGTTAGGGTTAGGGTTAGGGTTAGGGTTAGGGTTAGGGTTAGGGTTAGGGTTAGGGTTAGGGTTAGGGTTAGGGTTAGGGTTAGGGTTAGGGTTAGGGTTAGGGTTAGGGTTAGGGTTAGGGTTAGGGTTAGGGTTAGGGTTAGGGTTAGGGTTAGGGTTAGGGTTAGGGTTAGGGTTAGGGTTAGGGTTAGGGTTAGGGTTAGGGTTAGGGTTAGGGTTAGGGTTAGGGTTAGGGTTAGGGTTAGGGTTAGGGTTAGGGTTAGGGTTAGGGTTAGGGTTAGGGTTAGGGTTAGGGTTAGGGTTAGGGTTAGGGTTAGGGTTAGGGTTAGGGTTAGGGTTAGGGTTAGGGTTAGGGTTAGGGTTAGGGTTAGGGTTAGGGTTAGGGTTAGGGTTAGGGTTAGGGTTAGGGTTAGGGTTAGGGTTAGGGTTAGGGTTAGGGTTAGGGTTAGGGTTAGGGTTAGGGTTAGGGTTAGGGTTAGGGTTAGGGTTAGGGTTAGGGTTAGGGTTAGGGTTAGGGTTAGGGTTAGGGTTAGGGTTAGGGTTAGGGTTAGGGTTAGGGTTAGGGTTAGGGTTAGGGTTAGGGTTAGGGTTAGGGTTAGGGTTAGGGTTAGGGTTAGGGTTAGGGTTAGGGTTAGGGTTAGGGTTAGGGTTAGGGTTAGGGTTAGGGTTAGGGTTAGGGTTAGGGTTAGGGTTAGGGTTAGGGTTAGGGTTAGGGTTAGGGTTAGGGTTAGGGTTAGGGTTAGGGTTAGGGTTAGGGTTAGGGTTAGGGTTAGGGTTAGGGTTAGGGTTAGGGTTAGGGTTAGGGTTAGGGTTAGGGTTAGGGTTAGGGTTAGGGTTAGGGTTAGGGTTAGGGTTAGGGTTAGGGTTAGGGTTAGGGTTAGGGTTAGGGTTAGGGTTAGGGTTAGGGTTAGGGTTAGGGTTAGGGTTAGGGTTAGGGTTAGGGTTAGGGTTAGGGTTAGGGTTAGGGTTAGGGTTAGGGTTAGGGTTAGGGTTAGGGTTAGGGTTAGGGTTAGGGTTAGGGTTAGGGTTAGGGTTAGGGTTAGGGTTAGGGTTAGGGTTAGGGTTAGGGTTAGGGTTAGGGTTAGGGTTAGGGTTAGGGTTAGGGTTAGGGTTAGGGTTAGGGTTAGGGTTAGGGTTAGGGTTAGGGTTAGGGTTAGGGTTAGGGTTAGGGTTAGGGTTAGGGTTAGGGTTAGGGTTAGGGTTAGGGTTAGGGTTAGGGTTAGGGTTAGGGTTAGGGTTAGGGTTAGGGTTAGGGTTAGGGTTAGGGTTAGGGTTAGGGTTAGGGTTAGGGTTAGGGTTAGGGTTAGGGTTAGGGTTAGGGTTAGGGTTAGGGTTAGGGTTAGGGTTAGGGTTAGGGTTAGGGTTAGGGTTAGGGTTAGGGTTAGGGTTAGGGTTAGGGTTAGGGTTAGGGTTAGGGTTAGGGTTAGGGTTAGGGTTAGGGTTAGGGTTAGGGTTAGGGTTAGGGTTAGGGTTAGGGTTAGGGTTAGGGTTAGGGTTAGGGTTAGGGTTAGGGTTAGGGTTAGGGTTAGGGTTAGGGTTAGGGTTAGGGTTAGGGTTAGGGTTAGGGTTAGGGTTAGGGTTAGGGTTAGGGTTAGGGTTAGGGTTAGGGTTAGGGTTAGGGTTAGGGTTAGGGTTAGGGTTAGGGTTAGGGTTAGGGTTAGGGTTAGGGTTAGGGTTAGGGTTAGGGTTAGGGTTAGGGTTAGGGTTAGGGTTAGGGTTAGGGTTAGGGTTAGGGTTAGGGTTAGGGTTAGGGTTAGGGTTAGGGTTAGGGTTAGGGTTAGGGTTAGGGTTAGGGTTAGGGTTAGGGTTAGGGTTAGGGTTAGGGTTAGGGTTAGGGTTAGGGTTAGGGTTAGGGTTAGGGTTAGGGTTAGGGTTAGGGTTAGGGTTAGGGTTAGGGTTAGGGTTAGGGTTAGGGTTAGGGTTAGGGTTAGGGTTAGGGTTAGGGTTAGGGTTAGGGTTAGGGTTAGGGTTAGGGTTAGGGTTAGGGTTAGGGTTAGGGTTAGGGTTAGGGTTAGGGTTAGGGTTAGGGTTAGGGTTAGGGTTAGGGTTAGGGTTAGGGTTAGGGTTAGGGTTAGGGTTAGGGTTAGGGTTAGGGTTAGGGTTAGGGTTAGGGTTAGGGTTAGGGTTAGGGTTAGGGTTAGGGTTAGGGTTAGGGTTAGGGTTAGGGTTAGGGTTAGGGTTAGTTAGGGTTAGGGTTAGGGTTAGGGTTAGGGTTAGGGTTAGGGTTAGGGTTAGGGTTAGGGTTAGGGTTAGGGTTAGGGTTAGGGTTAGGGTTAGGGTTAGGGTTAGGGTTAGGGTTAGGGTTAGGGTTAGGGTTAGGGTTAGGGTTAGGGTTAGGGTTAGGGTTAGGGTTAGGGTTAGGGTTAGGGTTAGGGTTAGGGTTAGGGTTTTAGGGTTAGGGTTTTAGGGTTAGGGTTAGGGTTAGGGTTAGGGTTAGGGTTAAGGGTTAGGGTTAGGGTTCGGGGTAAGGGTTAAGGGTTACGGGTTAGGGTAGGGATAGGGTTCGGGTTCAGGGTTACAGGGTTAGGGTGTAGGGTTAGGGATAGGGTTTAGTGGAAAGGGTAAGTGTATAGGGTTAGGGTTAGGGAGAGGTTAGGGTTAG
>CM077216.1:10000-25000 GCA_039654625.1 Rhinogobio ventralis
TTTGGCTCTCTTTAAAAAGGTATTGAGAAGGAAGACATTTATTCATTATATTAATATATTCCTTCATTATCACCATATAAAACCATATAGGTTTTTATAAAAATATTGTTTTTTTTATATATTTCAGTCATAATCCTCGTTTTCAGGATTTTCTGGGATGTCCATGACTGTTATTGACAACATTGTTGTCCAAACGTGAATAAAACGATGTCGTCCCGTTCGAAACGATGTCGTCCCGCTCGAAACGATGTCGTCGCCGAGACCACTCATAAAACACATGTTTCCAGGAGTTGTTCATCCTAACCCTTTTTATAGAAGGACAGTATAAAATATTTCAATCATAAATCTTTATTTTCAGATTTTTTACTTGTTCCTAAGACTATTTTTAACAGTTTTAGTTTATTACCGTCGGCGCGGTGATGACGTCATCCGATGGCGTCCCGCATTTCTGAACCAAATTAACTCATATCTCACTCTTATCCGAAACTTTATTCACTAAACACATCTTATACTCGTTTTTACAAACATATACTTACCTTTCGCTGTCTTTTATCAAATATATTTGGTTCAGAGGAGTTTTAAATCACTTATTGGGCCAGTCTCTCTGTTCCAGAGCAGGCCTATAAAAGGAGGCGCGCATTCAGGCGCGCCCCCATTTCACTTTCACTTGAGACAGCAGACGGTCGCAGCCTTTTCGCTCTTCCTTCACAAACAAACACAGAGTTACATTTTTGACCTGATTTAACATATTGTGAGATTAATAGAGAGATATATATAGATATATAAGTATATTCTATACATATTATAGCCTATACATATATTTATATATACACACCTTTTACATAATCTCACCTATATCTTTTTTCCTTTTATTTATATAACAGTTCAAGTCTAGCCTGAAGAAGGTATTATTTATATACCGAAACGTCGCGAACGACTTGAACAATTGGCCACTTTTTGTCATTTTTACTTTGTTTCAGTTCATAGTTCTTATTTTTATTTTCTCGTTCCTGTTCGTCTTTTCTAAAAAACAATAAAAATACAAAAAAACAAAAAAAAAACAAATAAAAAATACAAAAAAAGTTCAACATTTTGTTATCATGGACAATTTCCGGGGCCGTTCGAGACAGAGGAATACACCTCGTCTCAAAGTAAGACACACCAGTGTCACACCCAATTTTAGAGATTATAATTACTCACCTGCGTACACCTCAGCACGCCCGCATGTCAACGAGCGGGGTTTCCCATACAGGAAACCAAATAACACCGCTCCACAGTCCCGTCCTGTGAAAAGAAATAAGAAACAGAAAGGGGGAAAGAGATACACGAGCAGGGAGTTTACAAACTCCAACGGGTTTCTAGAGGCTTCTAGACCCAACCTTAGGGAGGTGTCCAGGCCTGGACCCTCCAAACGTTTCCCTGCCCCTTACCACCAGGGACCTAGAACGGTCTCCTTCCATAATTATGGTGTTAAGACTCGAGATTTCGATTCATCTCTGGGCAACGCTCCTCGGTATCTCACCAATAGGGACAATGGTCGACATTACCCCCCACCGAGAAACACAAACGGGACAAAACCAGGGCGCTTTAATGTAAAAAAACAGGTGAGACGCAATCCAGAATTCACACCGGCCCCCCCACAGTTGAAAAACACTATTAAACTCTTTTACGAACTCATCCGTCTAGTACACCATCTGGAGAAAGTCACCACGAAGGTACAAAATAATCAACCTATCACCTTTTCCAGACTGACGGACCTTCTCATTGAGACAGTGAGACCAGCGTTTACCAACGAGCGTGTGACACTACTGTTACAGGGCAATGCGAAAAACTGGTCCTATACCACACAGTTGATTCTGGAGCAGCATTACGAATCCACTATCGAGTCAACTGTGGAAAAAATTCGCACTCAGACCAATCAAGACGATTGGCCTGAGGCCTTCGAGGTAGCCTCACATTGGGCGGGTAGAAATTATAGAGGTAGAGTTAGCGCTGAAACCATTGAGCAGGCGGAAGCCCTCATCACAGCAGAAATTCCGTTAACCAATGGCACTTCGGCACAGAATGTCGACACAGAGCCTTCGGCGACGGAACCTCGCCGCACTTACGCCGCGGTGGTCGCCTCCACCAGTCAAGCTCCTCTACAGACTCGACCGCCAGTTCCGGTCGAGCCTTCCGTTCGAGTTGACCCTGTTGAACAGATGGTTAGTCACAAAAATGTGTCAATACAAACCTCTCCTACACTCTGCCCCCAACAGAAGGTTATCGCATCCCCTCCAGTCAGAGGGGATTGGTCCTTTGAGGAGGAAGTTCCTCCTCAGGGCCTTCCTGAGATCCTTCAGCCCATACAGGCGGGAGCTCTTGAACCTATAGGGCAGAGAAAAAAGACACATAAGAGCCGCCACCTATCACGAGCGGCGGAAAACTCTTCCACTGTCTCTGTGCCTCAGAGCCGCCACGCCGCAACCGTGGCGGAAATCTCTGATAAAACTCGGTCTCCGCAGAGCCGCCACGAGAACCCAGTGCCGGAACTCTCTGTTGGGACTACTCCACCTCAGGAAGTGGACCCACGGGCTAATAATATGGCGTCCACTCCACGAGGTGAAGAGGCTTCACCAGAGTCTGACGGCTCCCCACCCAACCCTCCCCGTGGAAGACCGGACCCCACGCGGTCCCCCTTCCCCCCAATACCCTCACCTATCGGCCCGCCGAACCACTCCCAAAATGACGGGTTGTTATTTTCCGACGACCCATCAACCCCTGAGAAAATACCTTCTCCATTGTCACTGTTCCTTAAAGAACTCGACCCTCTGTCGGACCCCAGCCATACGGGGTTTGAACAGGGTGAATCCAGTGCTCTGAAACAGATATCGTCTGTTACGACAACAAAAATACAACAATTCTCGCTTGGGCCCTTAAATTTAGACAGAGTCGAGTCACCACAAACACACCAAATGGTGTTGTCTCCAGGGACAACAACAGCACAACAAGCCGTGACACTACACGCGCCTGCCGATACTCCACCTTCCGGCTCCTTGAACCGCCCGTTACGCCATATTAACACAAACAGAAAACTGATAGATTGGAGCTTGACTATAAAAAAGAGGACTGTAATAATTGGGGACTCAAACCTGTCTAGACTACCGCAGTACGATAACCCAGAGCTCCAGATAGATTGCTTCCCGGGCGCAAAGTTTCAACATGCGAGCAATTTACTGGAAAAGGCATCGGTGACTCTGGTACCGGAACAGATTGTACTTGCTTTCGGGATTAACAACCGGAAACAGAGGTGCAAAAATAGAGCCACAGCGGAAATCAAAAAAGCCTACCAAACCGCGAGAAGGCTCTTACCTCAGACAGCAATCATCGTGCCCTTGATTAACTTCTCCAGAACGCTACCACGGTCCGAACAGGACGTGATTGAACATATGAACCACTTGATCTATAAAAACATGATCTCTATTCCCCTTCTGGCTGCAACACATTTCCAGGTGGAGAAGGACGGTATCCATTGGAAACCGACTACGGCCAAGGCACTCTTCACCCACTGGAAGAACCATTTAAACTGTTAACACCCGACAGCCCAAAATGTGGTTCAAACAAACTCATAGTCAATCTGTCCAAGTCCTCGGTCTTGACAAAAGATCAGACCACCGTTCTGGAGAAAGGCCTCTCTTTCATTCCAACCCCTCCCAACTGCAGAAAAAAGGAATTGTTGGCGGACTTGCAGTCATACCACCGCAGACTTAAGCTGGAAACATTTTTTGAGGGCAAAAAGAACCCCAAGACCAAAGTGCCATTCACTTACCCATCAGATTGGGAACCCCCGTTGTCCAGCCTGCCGAAAGAAATCGGTAAGGTCATCAGGGCGGATTACTATGCCTTCAAAAGCCTACATTGGGGCATTGGCAGGGTCCCTAATCTCACCATTGGGGAAAAGAAAGCCCTCAAAGAACTACGCAGCAACACTAACATAATTATTAAACCTGCGGATAAGGGCAACGCTACGGTCATATTAGACAGAGCGCATTATATCGGGGAGGGTCTTAGACAGCTGTCTGTGCGGGATCACTATCGTCCACTCGAAGGTCCAGTCTACGTAGATACTGCAAAGGAAGTGGAAAACATTTTAGAGGAAATGGTGCAGAAAAAGGTCATTAATGTAAAACAAAAAAAGTACCTGATGGGTGAGGGCCCACCCAGACCCAGAATATTTTACCTGTTACCTAAAATCCACAAGGAGCCGGAGAAATGGAGCGTGCCTTTCGTAGTTCCACCCGGCCGGCCAATAGTGTCTGATTGTAACAGCGAGACGTACCGCACGGCGGAGTACATTGAACACTTCCTCAACCCTCTCTCCACCAGGCATCCAAGTTATCTGAAAGACACATACGACTTCATTTCCAAAATTGGCCAACTTAAAATTCCACAAAACTCTTTCCTGTTCACTATTGATATAGATAGCTTATACACTAATATTGATACCCCCACAGGCCTTAGATCAGTTAAAAAGTTCATGGAAAAATACCCCGACCCCCATAGACCAGATGAGTACCTCCTAAAATTACTGGAGATAAACCTGACCAAAAACGATTTCGAATTTGATTCTAAGTTCTACTTACAGGTCAAGGGAACGGCCATGGGGAAAAAGTTTGCGCCATCATACGCCAACATTTTCATGGCGGATTGGGAGCAAACGGCCCTCGCGACCACTGCCATGAAACCGTTGGCGTACTTCCGTTTTCTGGATGACATCTGGGGAGTCTGGACCTACTCGATGGAGGATTTTCTCACTTTTATCGCCCATCTCAACGCACACCAGGAGTCTATCAGTGTAAAATACAGTATAGACAAGTCAGAGGTCAATTTTTTGGATGTTGTCTCGTACAAGGGACCTAGATTTAATGAAACGGGTCAATTAGACTTCAAAGTCTATTTTAAAGAAACTGACACACACTCTTTGTTGCACAGAGACAGCTTCCATCCAAAACATACATTTAGAGGGATCATTAAATCACAACTATTAAGATTTAAAAGAATTTGCTCACAGTCCAGCTCATTCCACGAGGCCACAAATACCTTGTTCCAAGCACTCAGGTACCGTGGTTACGGGAGATCCTTCCTGAGGAGAATACTAAAGAGTTTTAATGAGCCAAAAAAACCACTGGCTACAGAGATGCAAAACAGGCACAAGATTATCCCCTTTACGTCACTCTATTCTAACCAGTGTGTTTCCCTTAATTTGGCCATTAAGGAAAATTTCCTCAAGTTCTTAGGGCCCACAAAGTTCCTTCAGCACCACAGGCCAATTGCAGCCTATAAACGCAACGGGAATCTCAAGGACAGGCTCGTCCAAAGCAAATTAAACACCTCCAGATCCCAGGGCCGTGTGGGTCGCTGTAAATACTTTGTGCATACCAAGTGGGTTATGAGCAGATTCAATAAAAAGATTTTCAAAATCCCTCGACCTCTGACTCACGAAACATCAAACTGTATTTACCTGGTCTTCTGTGTGAAATGCAGAAGACAATACGTCGGCCAGACGAAAAATGAACTCCGGGTCAGGGCTTATCAACACGTACACAACATTGTGCACGGCATCGATAAGCGACGACACCTTGTGCAGCACTTCCTGGCCCATGGCTTGTCTTCTTTCAAAGTCACTGCGCTCCAATCCAATCCAGCTTGGTCCCTGAATGAGAGACTCAGGGCAGAGAGCACCTGGATTAAACGTCTGGACACAGTGCACCCGAGAGGCCTAAATGAACCCTAACCCTACCCCAAAAGAACATGACAGAACATAAACCTGATTGGTTGCAGTTGGTAGTGATATCTAAATAAATATTCTGATGGTTTTGCCAGGTGACCAGGTGAACAAGTGTGAGCTGTAGCAGTTAACAAATGTATGGAAGGCCAAACAAGGTTAAGTGCTTGGAATCCTGTAGCATGAGCCTCAATGATGACAGCAGAGTCAGTGACAATGAGTGGAGAATAACCGCACATCCAGCTTGTTTTCCAGATCACATAGTAGTACCGTTTTATCAAATCCAACTTTCAATCAAACCCAAGATGAGCCAAGTATGGCTATTGCCTAGAAATATGTCAGCTTTTAAACTCTGGAATTGTCAGACAGCTGGTGCATTTAAAAAAAAATCCTTGCTCAGACCGACCTTTTGGGAAGTGCACCCCTAAACAGTCCTGTATTTTTTTTTAAACCATTTATATAGCACTTCTTATAATACAGATTGCATCAAAGCAGCTTTACAATGATAATAGGAAATTAATGGAACAAAGGTGGTTGGCTGTACAGCAGCTCTAGGGAAAGAAAAAAAAAAAAAAAGCAAGAGAGAAGCTAAAAGTTAGCTTGATTAATTTCCGTTGTAAAAACTATTTATTTACTTTGGAGCCACTTACACGACACCATTTTCAACTAAAATAGAACACTTAATGTGCTCTGTACATTCATTTGCATGGCAACAGTGTTTGGTGGCTAGAGAACGCAAACTTTTAAATGGATAACGGTATCGTTTTAAAATCATTTCAAAAACGTGAATCTGTGAGAATGGTGACAGCATGCACGCAAGCATTACGCGTTTAGTGTTTTTAGTCATTTTCGCAGATCCATGTGAATGGGAATCATATTGATAACGTTCTCATCTGTACAGAGGGAAAGTGAAGTGAAAGAGGCCGTCACAGAGAAGAGTCTAGTTGACAGTCTCTGCAGACACTTCAGGGATGCGTTGTGGTCGTGTCTAGGTGCAGGTCCACCATCTGATCTGGATACGGCGAACTACTGTAAACCTTGGGATAAACAGACTAACATTAGCGTAGATGCCATTCTTCTTATGTAAACAAGTACATCAGGTGTTATGGGAAGTGTTCCCAGTTAAACCACCACATTTAAACAGATTGTTAACATTTACATTCAATTAATGCATCAATTAACCACCCCTAAAACTTTAAGTCACATTGCTAAATACACCTGCCTAAAAACAAGTTTGGGGTGCACCTATCTGATACCTGAGCTTCTGGTTTTGGATATTCACCTGCAGTTGACTGAAAAAGTATACTTAATTTTGTTGAATATGGCCATCTTGCAATGTAGCCTCTGATCAACCAATGTTAAGGAGCATGGCTTAACCCAATAAAAAGCCAAGTATGGTCAAATATGTCTCAGTCAGACCTAAGGGGATAGAAGTGGAGTGGAGTGTGGCAACATCTGGAATAAACTCCTCATCTGAAGCCAGAGAGCTGACAGCTGCAAACAGAAAAAGAAAACCGTGGGTAAGGTAACATCATTTCCTGCATGTGAAACATTAGTAATGCAAAAACAATTTGCAGAGATTAAAACTTAAGTAGATAAATTAATGAAATGAAGTGCCTTTTCTGCAGCCTTGATCAGTGAACTTATGCTGGTAGGCCCTCAGTCTTCACAAGTTAGGTCTCCAAACAAGGGCTTCACACAAGTGTCAGACACTTCATTAGTGCTACTGCTGTAAAGGCACAGTGATTTCTTGCAAAAATGTATGCGTTAACACTTAGGGCAGAACTTGAGATACCTGACCAAAGTCTTTCAGGTTGTTTTCAAAGTCTTAGTCATTAACAATAGGAATAATCAGAGAAGAGAGTCTGTGCTCTTGACGAGACATCAATTGTTCTATGGGAGTGTGCTTTAAAGTGCTGGGTGTGATTACATCTTTGGGGATTGTGATCGCTGGTAGAGTGATGAGAGCCTGGCTTGACAGTGACAGACAGGAGAAAGAAACAGCCGAAATGTAGAGAGCCTTTGTAAACACAGTAATCTGAACATTTTTTACAGCTTGTAAATGCACCAGTGAGCAACCATCCCTAAACAAAAAAAGGTAGTGTGCACTTCTGTAGGTAAATCTCTGCTCGCTACACACACGCAATTTTCCAATTTGCACAATGGAAACCAGGAGTAATAAAGATGCCCAGCTGACCTGAAGAGAATATAGTATATGTAAAGTTAGGGTTGAGCTTAACTGCATGAAAAACAGTTAGTTGAAGAGAGAATTATTCTCCAAACATCAGGGACAAAATCAAACAGGTTTTACCTTCCCTCCTAGTTTTTGGTGTGGGGTCTGGAAGAAAGTGAAGTTGAGAGAGAGTGTCATGGTGTCCTCTGGTAGAAGACGAGTGGAGAGTGGCTTTAGCTTTGAGACTGCAGAACTCCCAGAGATCTGTAAAAAAAGAAAAAAATAGTGTAGGGTTAGTGTATTATGTAGTGGAATACCAAGTGTGGGGATAGGGTAGAGTAGAGTGAAAAGAATTTCTAAACCAAAAAGAAAGAGAAACACTGGTTGAAGTCTTTGAGCCATTGGACTTTACAACTTGCACAAAGTGAAATTGCATTAGAAGTTGAAGTTGCAAGCTGTAACTTACCTTCAGATAGTCTACTACATGCAGCTGTGCTTGGTTTAAGTAATTTTGCTACCATCAGTGTTTCTTGCAGAAATTGGTAGAATGCTGGTAGTCACCATAAAACTCTTAACCCAGTAGAGAGACCACTATGCAAAATGGGTCACAGGTTAGTCTGTGTCAGGAACTGACTTGTAATCATTGCTTTGTTTCAATGTACTGTTAATACATGTAGAGTAAGAAGAATATTCTGATTGGAGTGTTAAAAAAAAAAAAAAACCTATGAGCTGACGTAAAGGCTGCCATTAAAATATCAAAGTTTAGTAGAATCTGTACCATGAGACTCAAGGTGGAAGATCGAGTCAACATGTGGTCTTCCAGAATGAAGAATAACCACACACCCAGCTCACCTAAAGTACAATACATCATAAAGTATTCAGTTAGTATTAATAACAAAATGCATTCAAAAGAACGATTACACCGAAAGGGTATTTCCAAGAATAAGCAGCAAGAAAACCTATTCTCTAACCCCTTCGAGGTTTGGGAAGTTGGTAGAGGGAGACGGCGTCGCCTTGTTCAAATCTAGGTCTCAGTCAGTAACAAGATGAGCCAAGTTAGGCTATTGGGTATAATTAAGTCAGGTTAGGGACTTCGGAAGTGTCAGACAGCTGTAAAACAATGAGGTTGTCAGATACAAAGTGTAGGTTAACTGGACATTCAAAAAGTAGATGGGAGAAAAAAAGAAAAAAACCCTTCTATGCATCTTTGCTCAGACCATCTCCAAACACACAGGGTGCTTCAGAGGACAGGCTGAAACTTCAACAGTGCTAATGCTCATTTAGGTGCATGAGTGATCAAATCTTTAACACCCTGCACAGCGCTTAAACAGCAGAATTACACCAGATCAATACATGCCTATGATCAACCATCCCTGAAGCTCTTTAATATGCACACTGCATAACTTCCCATCACTAAGTTCGGGGCACCCCTATCTATCTGATATCTTAGCTCAAATAGTATCAGATTTACACCTGCAGGCAACTGACACTACCCTCTGCCTAGCATTGGTTGATCACAAGTTCCACTGAAGTATGGGAACATAAGATTTTGGGGAATATTATTTGACCCAGTAAAGAGAAAAGCTAAATTAAAGCTAAAGTAGCAAGGTTGGGCTTCAAACCTGGAAGGACTTCTCATCTGGGCAGCTGTTGAGTTTCCAGAAGGTTGCTTTGGCATCATGTCAGGATCTCATTGGAACAAAATCAATTTAAGTGAATTTTGTCTTGCGTAACAGAAGGATTACAATTACAATTACATTTGTAAATAAGGTCCATCTGTGGGCTGCAGTAATAAGCGGTTCAGTCAAACAGGTCTATAATAGCTTGGAATGCTGTAGCATGAGCTGGAGGATTACTACAAATGACATTTAGTTAGTGTTATTAATTTAATGAAGCTCAAAGTCATCTGTCAGGAGATAACAGACTCTAGAAGGAGAGATGGAAGAATAACACTTTGTTGAACAGTGTCCAAAGCATGGGAGTATAAACAACAAATGAGCAATGAAAGTATAATACTTGAGTTGAGTTTGCAGGTAATGATAGATGTGAGGGCAAGATCCATGAGTAGACCCACAGACGCACCTTTAAGTTGCAATTAGAGCAAATGAACAACAAACATCTTTGTCTTACATGGATTGCAGGAACACTGGCTTTAGAGAACAGATGAGGAACCAGGAAAAGACAGGCCCTTGCACAATCTCAACAGGCAAGTAATCCATAGACCAGACAACGTGTGACTGAGGTGAGGCGTCTTAAATACTGTGGTGATCAGTGTGGAGTGTGCTAATCAGATGCAGGTGCAGATGAGGGCTGAGTAAGTGCAGGTGATGAGCAGGAGGAATGCTGGGTATTGTAGTTGAGTGATATGGCTGGAATAATGGCCAGATTTACTAACAGCTTGCACCAGCGCAAACCCTCTTTTGGCGTTAAAAAACTACTGTCAGGATTTACTAAAGACACACAGTGATAAATTAGTGCTGAAAAAGGCGTGGACAGGGTTATTTTTGCGGCTGACCTTATTGCATATGCATTTGTAGGAGTTTCCCTTTCAGGCACAAAATTTATGGGAGGAGAGTATTCAAATGAATCATGCGCTCGTCAATTTACTGGTTTTTGTGCCATTATTTACCGCCCAAAAAAGCGAGTCTCACGTGTTGGCTGTAAAACTAAGGGTGGTCGGGCCTCCTCTGCGGCAGCACCTGAACTCTGGAGAAGTCTGCCCTTCATGTGAGGTCTGCTCCTTCATTAGCCAGCTTTAAATCGGCTCTGTTCTCTCTGGCTTTTGATTAGATCAATATTGGTATATATTTTATATTTTATTTGGATTGTATCGGGTCTAATGTGTTTGTATTTTGTATCTGCCTTGTTTCTTTTTTTATATGCACATTGTCTTACTGTACAGCACTTTGACGTAACTCTGTTGCTTTTAAATGTGCTATAGAAATACAATTTGACTTGACTTTCCAAAAATTCAGTGCAGAAATCACGAAAAAAGTCCACAGATTTCGTGTGGCCCTGCTAACGAATAATTTACATATTCATTTTTTCTGGACTTTATTATTTTCATTTACTATTTGTCATTGATTATTGTATTTCTACTTTTAACAATGTTGATGAGGTTATAAAAGTAGGGTTAGTCCTTTATCTGTAGTGTTAGAAATAATCAAATATCTGGATCGTCTAATCATATACCAACGGTAAATTTGGACAGAAATCATTCTTCGTAGGTACTTCTGAATAAGTAGTTCATTTGTAACCGTTAAAAAAGTATGCTCTATATAGTATGAATGAATTTCAGACGTACTACATGCGTCAGTTTGTCGCTTCAAGTCAAGTCAAGTCACCTTTATTTATATAGCGCTTTTTGCAACACGATTGTTTCAAAGGAAATTAATTTTGTTTTTGAAGAAAAGTTTTTTATTAATTTCTGTTGTAAAAACTGATTAGTTATTTAATTTGGTGCCATTTAAACAACACCATCTTCAATTAAAACAAAACCCCCAATGCATTCCGGACCCCATCCGCACGGGAACAGCTTCTGCTGGCCGGAGAAGGCAAACCATGAAATAGGTTTGAAATAGTTTTGAAACTCAACGCAAACCCCTAAAAAGTCAAATCCGTGAAAATGGCGACAGCATGTATGCAAGCATTACATGTTCAGCCTATAGGCAAGCGTGTTTGACTACATATGTGTGCATGTGTGTTTTTATCTGTATAGAGGGGAAGGGAAGGGAAGGAGGCGTTACAGGGAGAGTCTAGTTGACACAGTCTCTGCAGACACTTCAGGGATGAGTTGGTCGTGTCCAGGCGCAGGTCCACCATCTGATCTGGATACGGCCCGGATCCGGCTGACTGCAGTAAACCTCGGGATAAACAGAGAGACTGACATTAGCGTAGATGCCATTCCTCTTATGATGTAACGAGTACATCAGGTGTTATGGGAAGTGTTCCCGGTTCCGGCTGACCTAGTTAATGCAGCCTAACAATCATTTAACTGATTTGAATAATATAAATTAAAAATGTTTTATGTGTATGCCATAGCAAAGAGATGTGTTTTTAGTCTAGATTTAAACTGACAGAGTGTGTCTGCTTCCCGCAGAATGCTAGGAAGGCTGTTCCAGAGTTTAGGTGCTAAATAGGAAAAGGATTGACCGCCTGCAGTTGATTTTGATATTCTAGGTATTATCAACTGGCCAGAGTTTTGAGACCGCAATAGACGTGATGGAGTATAATGCGTTAAGAGCTCGCTCAAGTACTGGGGAGCTAAACCATTTTTGTAAGTAATTAGCGAGATTTTAAAATGTATGCGATGTTTAATAGGGAGCCAGTGCAGTGTTGACAGAACCGGGCTAATATGGTCATACTTCCTGGTTCTAGTAAGAACTCGAACTGCTGCGTTTTGGACCAGCTGCAGTTTATTTATTAAGCGAGCAGGGCAACCACCCAGTAGAGCATTACAATAATCTAGCCTTGAGGTCATGAACGCATGAACTAACTGTTCAGCATTTTGCATTGAAAGCATGTGCCGTAATTTAGATATATTTTTAAGATGGTAGAATGCAGTTTTACAGATGCTAGAAACGTGGCTTTCAAATGAGAGATTGGTATCAAAGAGCACACCCAGGTTCCTCACTGACGACGAGGACTTGACAGAGCAGCCATCAAGTGTTAGACAGTATTCTAGGTTACTACATGTGGAGTTTTTTTGTCCAATAATTAGAAATTCTGTTTTTTCTGAATTAAGTTTCAGGAAATTATTAGTCATTAAATTTTTTACAGTATATCAGCTATGCATTCCGTTAATCTTGTGAATTGGTAAATTTCGTCAGGGCGTGAAGAAATATAGAGCTGAGTATCGTCAGCATAACAATGAATACTAACGCCATGCTTCCTAATGATATCTCCCAGTGGTAGCATGTACAGGGTGAAGAGCAACGGTCCTAGCACTGAGCCCTGCGGTACTCCATACTGAACTTGTGATCGGTGTGACATCTCTTCATTTACTGCTACAAACTGATAACGGTCAGATAAGTATGATTTAAACCATGCCAATGCAATTCCACTAATGCCAACATACAGTTCATTCATAAATCTGTAAGATCTTACCTTCATGCTGTGGAAATAGAAACCAGAAAACAACATAATGAAGTCACTGAAAAGGGTTAATTATGTTGATAGTAACAGCCCTATTGTGTTTTATTAGAATTTAATATAAGAATTTGACAAGATATATACATAATTAGGTTAGGAAAGAAAATGGCTTTATAAAAAGGTAAGTTCCCATTATAGCTATATCGTCCAATTATCATTATCAATAAAATCCCAGAAAATAGAGATAATTTGTCAATGTCGCACGCCCCTACGATGCAATAGAAATATACAGAGCTACTGCAAAAACAAAAGGGTTGTGCGCTTGTTTCTCTAGTGCATAAGGGCTATAGCGTTATTGTTTGTTCCCACTTTGATAAGTATAATCGGATGAGACATTGAAAGTTAAAGTAATGTTTCATTATAATTAAGTAATTTTTTTATTTGGGGGCAAGTTTTCCCTACATGAAAAACAGTTCTGCTGGAGTTGAGCTTCTTCCAGTCAATGCCAATAGGAACACCATACTAATACTGTTTGACCCCCTTTTGCCTTCAGAACTGCCTTAATTCTACGTGGCATTGATTCAACAAGGTGCTGAAAGCATTCTTTAGAAATGTTGGCCCATATTGATAGGATAGCATCTTGCAGTTGATGGAGATTTGTGGGATGCACATCCAGGGCACGAAGCTCCCGTTCCACCACATCCCAAAGATGCTCTATTGGGTTGAGATCTGGTGACTGTGGGGGCCATTTTAGTACAGTGAACTCGTTGTCATGTTCAAGAAACCAATTTGAAATGATTGGAGCTTTGTGACATGGTGCATTATCCTGCTGGAAGTAGCCATCAGAGGATGGGTACATGGTGGTCATAAAGGGATGGACATGGTCAGAAACAATGCTCAGGTAGGCCGTGGCATTTAAATGATGCCCAATTGGCACTAAGGGGCCTAAAGTGTGCCAAGAAAACATCCCCCACACCATTACACCACCACCACCAGCCTGCACAGTGGTAACAAGGCATGATGGATCCATGTTCTCATTCTGTTTACGCCAAATTCTGACTCTACCATCTGAATGTCTCAACAGAAATCCAGACTCATCAGACCAGGCAACATTTTTCCAGTCTTCAGCTGTCCAATTTTGGTGAGCTCGTGCAAATTGTAGCCTCTTTTTCCTATTTGTAGTGGAGATGAGTGGTACCCGGTGGGGTCTTCTGCTGTTGTAGCCCATCCGCCTCAAGGTTGTGCGTGTTGTGGCTTCACAAATGCTTTGCTGCATACCTCGGTTGTAACGAGTGGTTATTTCAGTCAAAGTTGCTCTTCTATCAGCTTGAATCAGTCGGCCCATTCTCCTCTGACCTCTAGCATCAACAAGGCATTTTCGCCCACAGGACTGCCGCATACTGGATGTTTTTCCCTTTTCACACCATTCTTTGTAAACTCTAGAAATGGTTGTGCATGAAAATCCCAGTAACTGAGCAGATTGTGAAATACTCAGACCGGCCCGTCTGGCACCAACAACCATGCCACGCTCAAAATTGCTTAAATCACCTTTCTTTCCCATTCTGACATTCAGTTTGGAGTTCAGGAGATTGTCTTGACCAGGACCACACCCCTAAATGCATTGAAGCAACTGCCATGTGATTGGTTGATTAGATAATTGCATTAATGAGAAATTGAACAGGTTCCTAATAATCCTTTAGGTAAGTGTATACAAAACTAGCCGTGGGCTACAGATGACGACTGCGAATCTGCTTTAATGAGATGAGGTGAGATGGAGGGACGTGACAGGGATTTTACAACAGTGTGATCATGTCTTATACTGCAGATATGATTACATTGTAAACGCATTTGCTCAGCACTAGTATCTGTGCCGTTGTGAGGATAACAGCAGCGTTTAGATCATTTGTCATGAGCAGCAGTCTTCTAACGTTAATGCCTCAAGTCCAGAAAAAAATAATCCTTTTGGTGAGCA
>CM077216.1:32500-50000 GCA_039654625.1 Rhinogobio ventralis
AGAGAGAGTGTGAGTGAGTGCGTGCGTGTGTGTGTGAGAGAGAGTGTGAGTGAGTGAGTGCGTGAGTGAGTGCGTGTGTGTGTGTGTGTGTGTGCGCGCGTGTGTGTGAGAGAGTGAGTGCGTGCGTGTGTGCGCGAGTGCATATGAGTGAGTGAGTGAGAGTGAGAGTGAGTGAGTGCGTGTGCGTGAGTGAGTGTGAGTGCGTGTGTGAGAGTGCATGTGTGCGAGTGCGTGCGAGTGCGTGTGAGAGGGCGTGAGTGCGTGCGTGTGAGTGCGTGCGTGTGAGTGCGTGCGTGTGAGTGCGTGCGTGTGTGTGAGTGAGAGTGCGTGTATGCGAGTGCTTGTGTGTGTGAGTGAGTGAGCGTGCGTGTGTGTGAGTGTGAGTGAGTGAGCGTGCGTGTGTGTGAGTGAGTGAGAGTGTGAGTGAGTGAGTGTGCGTGTGTGTGAGTGAGTGAGAGTGTGTGCGTGTGTGTGAGTGAGTGAGAGTGCGTGCGTGTGTGTGAGTGAGAGTGCGTGCGTGTGAGTGAGTGAGAGTGCGTGCGTGTGTGTGAGTGAGAGTGCGTGCATGTGTGTGAGTGAGTGAGAGTGCGTGCGTGTGTGTGAGAGTGCGTGCATGTGTGTGAGAGTGCGTGAGAGTGCGTGCGTGTGTGTGAGTGAGAGTGCATGTGTGTGTGTGAGAGTGCATGCGTGCGTGCGTGTGTGTGAGAGTGAGTGAGTGAGTGTGAGGGTGTGTGTGTGAGTACCTGCCGACCCGGTGTGTAGGGACAGCTGTGGTGCCGAAGCGCTGCATGCCGTAGTAGTTAATGAAGCCGGTTTCTCTGAGTGATGTCATCGCTTGCTCCACCTGCTCCAGAGAGCCGGAGATGTTCCTATGAGGAGAGACTTCACACACTCACACTTCATATCTGATATCGTTATGGCATGTTGTCTAAGTATCTTAAGACAGAGCGGCTCAGACGGAGCAGGGAAAGCACCGCTCCTCACACACTTTGATGTCTGGCTCTCACACCGGTCAGCAGCTCAGCTTCTCACCTGAGGACCACCGTGAAGTGGTTTCCCTGCAGTTCTCCCAGCTTTAACGGATGTTTCTTGTAGCTGAAGTTCCCCAGCTTCAGGTTCATGAGGCATTTGTTGAGGTGAGATAATCTCTCAGCGCTGATCCTGAAACAGAAGAGCAGAATACAGGAGCGTTACCCGGTGTTCAGCAGAGTTTGACGGATCTGGTGCTTGGCTACTCACTTCAGCACGGCGATCTCCTGCACAGTGATGGCCCTCTTGTCTTTGGTGCCCATGTAGGAGAACATGTTGGGCCTGACCCTGAAACACAGACAGAACGTGTGTGAGGTCACGTGACCACAGCGCTGACCAGCCACACACGACAGCGCTCGACGGACCTGAGGAACTTGGAGAGGAGGTTGATGGCCTCCATGGTGTCCTTGTTCTCCTTATAGAGCACGAAATGGCAGAAACTGCCACGGTTCTTCGGCCACGAATGCTTTCGAGGAGCTTCAGAGGGAGACAAAGGAAAAGAAGACACCGAATGAAAGAGGACAGAGTAACGGAGCACAGACAGAAACAACAGAACTGAGCTTTTATTAAATCGCTTATTTTTAGTAAAGAAAACATTTACCACCAAAGCAACAGCTGTGTTTGAAAATAATCTACTGTACGAGCATCGATTATATTATTATTATTTCTATAACTGAGCTTGGTTATTAGCACAGCATCTGTCAAATTCACAGAATAATTCAATATTAATAATCAATATAATTCAACCACTGATCTAGACTTTATAACCGTCATGCATTTATAAGAGTCAAGAAACAAGCTTTAATGGAATAAAACACTAACTGTAGCTACACTGGTTTCTCTTTCTGAAGAAAAAAACTGTACGACTGTGCTGCTGAGTTGGGTTCGTTTTTGTGAGGCTGGCGCTCCTCAAACAAGTTCATGGAAAGGAAACCCAGACGACAGAAAGCACATCTTGACTTCTTTATTTTACAATAACACAATGTAATACTTTGCAATTTTGAACAATGTCCTACTCTTATTATCTGTAGGCTATGACCAAAATGACGGAGTATTTTATGTTTCCTCTGCTCTTTCGCGCCGGCGCCTCACGCGCACACACAACATATTCCAGCATTGCAAACTTGACATCGCAGCCTGTTGATCAACATAAAATAGTCAACCTAACATATAAAAAGTTACATAGCTCAGTTTAAATAGTCAGTAGTAGCCTACAATTCATGCCATTCAGCTTCCGTTGTGGTGTTTCCAAGCACATTTTTGCACATGTGAAGAGGATGATTTTTTCCATCAATATTGGGACGTGAAGTACAAAGCCTATAATAAATAATGGTTTAGCATCCAAATACATCGCAAACATGGAAACATTTGGATTCGAATGAGAGAGTTAGGCTACGTGAGCCTAACGGTGGTTACTCTCAGTTTCTCATTAAATTATTTCGTTTTGGCTTTATAGTTATAGCCTACTTATATTTTTTCATTCTTCAATTTAAAGGATTTGTTGTGGCGGGAGGCAAACTAAAATAACCTATAGCTATTTGTAGTGTTTATAATGTGTGTAGTACATTATAACATTTCGCCTTATTTACCGGTATTCTAAATGCAATCAAATACGACTTATACTTGCACTTCGCCTACCTGTTTTTTTTCTCTCCCAAAAGCATAACAAAAAATATATATATGTAGTGTATTTTGAAGCATGCAGCAAACGATAAATTGGTTACAATTCTTTTTGGTTAACGGTTAACCAGTTAATTAGTGTCCCATAGGCCTAGCTATCAAATTAGTGCAGAATTAACTTTGCATTGCGAACGCGTCAAGGATCAAAAGCGGTTGTGTGGAAAAGTGCTGAGCTGAATTTTTGTGCCATCTAGTGGTTTAATGGAGAATAGAGTCAAATGGCCCATTGTATATAAGTATTCTTATGCTTGGCTTGACTTGTTTGAATGTAAATGGTTGTAGGCCTATATATGGGTCGCGACAACAACAACAAAAAAAGAGGGTCGCTCTTAAAAAAGTTTGAAAACCACTGCTCTAGTGGACATATGTGGTCATTGCACACTCTTTAAGTGTTTCCACAGACCTGTAGATGGCAGTATTCTATCCCTAACACAGAGCAATGTCCAAATACAATTTAGATTTAATTAAGATCATCATTAAAGTGATTTTTCATTGAGCCAATTTATGGCGTAGTTAAATAATTGTGCAGTAAATAGGTAAAAACTACCAAACATCCACAAAAACAGCATAAATGCATAGTTGAGAAGTAAATAAAAAAATAATATATAGTTTATCATATAAAAAAAAATAATTATGCAATCGCTCTGTAAAAGTATGGGGTCTAACCCGAACCCAACTTAAGACACAAATAAGGGTTAGGCTCATTCAGCAACAAACACAGATTAATATCAATATCCCTGCGGTGAAGATAACTCACGCTGAGACCGACATCAGCGCCTGACTGACGGAGTAATATCTCGAACACGGACCGATTCAAAGTCTTGTGTTGGGAAGCACAGGATCGATATATGAGGATCAAACCCGAGCGTTTGAGTCAGAAACAGAACATCTCTAGAACCGTCCCCTCACACGAACACGCGGCTGTCAATCACCTCAGTGCCGTTTCTGGGATGAGTCTAACAGAGTCATAAAGGAGGAAAGATTTCCTGCCGTCCCTGGATGATGTGGGATTGGTCTTACCTGCGGCGGGTCTGACCTCTGACCAGAGCGAGAGGAGCGTTGGGAGAATAAGAGAGCGTTACTCAGGACGCGAGCACACACACAGCTGAGAGTTTGCATGCGTGGATGAGTCCGGATTCACCCATTCGTTTCCATTCAATTCATTGAGAAGATTCGGTCTGTGAAGCTAAACCTGAATGATGCAACAAACAGCTCATTCCTTGCATACTGAACAGGAACAGAACGGATCTGATATGGAGCATCATCACAGGATTCTCTTCTCCTCACATGCACAGACATCAGTCGTGTTTACAAGCACTCATGCACACTAAAGCTCTGCAGCTGCTCGTGCGAGTGAGGCGAGATCTTGCACACTAAAGCACTGCAGCTGCTCGTGCGAGTGAGGCGAGATCTTGCACACTAAAAGCACTGCAGCTGCTCGTGCGAGTGAGCGAGATCATGCACACTAAAGCACTGCAGCTGCTCGTGCGAGTGAGCGAGATCATGCACACTAAAGCACTGCAGCTGCTCGTGCGAGTGAGGCGAGATCTTGCACACTAAAGCACTGCAGCTGCTCGTGCGAGTGAGCGAGATCATGCACACTAAAGCACTGCAGCTGCTCGTGCGAGATCATGCACACTAAAGCACCGCAGCTGCTCGTGCGAGTGAGTGAGATCATGCACACTAAAGCACTGCAGCTGCTCGTGCGAGTGAGCGAGATCATGCACACTAAAGCACTGCAGCTGCTCGTGCGAGTGAGCGAGATCATGCACACTAAAGCACTGCAGCTGCTCGTGCGGGCGAGCGAGATCATGCACACTAAAGCACTGCAGCTGCTCGTGCGAGTGAGCGAGATCATGCACACTAAAGCACTGCAGCTGCCCGTGCGAGTGAGGCGAGATCGTGCACACTAAAGCACTGCAGCTGCTCGTGCGAGTGAGCGAGATCATGCACACTAAAGCACTGCAGCTGCTCAAGCGAGTGAGGCGAGATCTTGCACACTAAAGCACTGCAGCTGCTCAAGCGAGTGAGGCGAGATCTTGCACACTAAAGCACTGCAGCTGCTCAAGCGAGTGAGGCGAGATCTTGCACACTAAAGCACTGCAGCTGCTCGTGCGAGTGAGGCGAGATCTTGCACACTAAAGCACTGCAGCTGCTCGTGCGAGTGAGCGAGATCATGCACACTAAAGCACTGCAGCTGCTCGTACGAGTGAGCGAGATCATGCACACTAAATCTGCAGCTGCTCGTGCGAGTGAGCAAGATCATGCACACTAAATCTGCAGCTGCTCGTGCGATGCACACTAAAGCACTGCAGCTGCTCGTGCGAGTGAGCGAGATCATGCACACTAAAGGCACTGCAGCTGCTCGTACAAGTGAGCGAGATCATACACACTAATGCTGCAGCTGCTCATACGAGTGAGCGACATCATGCACACTAAAGCTCTGCAGCTGCTCGTACGAGTGAGCGAGATCATGCACACTAAAGCACTGCAGCTGCTTGTGCGAGTGAGCGAGATCATGCACACTAAAGCTGCAGCTGCTCGTGCGAGTGAGCGAGATCATGCACACTAAAGCTGCAGCTGCTCGTGCGAGTGAGCGAGATCATGCACACTAAAGCACTGCAGCTGCTCGTGCAAGTGAGCGAGATCATGCACACTAAAGCTCTGTAGCTGCTCGTACGAGTGAGCGAGATCATGCACACTAAAGCACTGCAGCTGCTCGTGCGAGTGAGTAAGATCATGCACACTAAAGCTGCAGCTGCTCGTGCGAGTGAGCGAGATCATGCACACTAAAGCTGCAGCTGCTCGTGTGAGTGAGGCGAGATCTGGCACACTAAAGCTGCAGTTGCTCGTGCGAGTGAGCGAGATCATGCAGTGAGTTCAGAGCGCCATCTAGTGACACTGTCTGCAGCGGACACTGACTGGAGCAGGGTTTTCCAGGAAACAGCAGCAGGAGTGTGCAGCCGTACCTGCCAGCGCTTTCTGCCCGGCTGCATGATACGCCACGATGACCTTCTTCCCGTCTCTGTCCTCAGTCTTGGTCTCCAGGCCGGGATACAGCGTCTTCACGGCTCTGTGCAGAAGAGTGCGCTTCTCCTTTGAGTCCTCCTGCACCTGAAACACATGATCAGTCGAGAGTGCTCGTCATTCAGCCTGCGGACGAAACATTGGCCAACTCGTTCATAAATATATCCACCACTGAAGTGATGTTCACATAAAAATGACATATCTTGATCAAACGATGCATACACTACAGAACATGAAACGCTGTGTTATGATTTATTTGTGCCATTCGAGGCACAGAAGAGGTGTGTTTCCTGACGCTTCTCACCTCGATGGCCACGTTTCCCTCTTTGTTCTTGAAGAGCTGAAGCTCGGTCAGCTGCTGCTTCTGCTCTTCTGTCAGAGTCTGACCCTCGGCCGGACTGAGCTCCGGAGATGGTTCCTGTGGCACACGGAGAAAAGATTCCTCGAGATAAGGTCGCATGCAGGGTTTATTACTGCTAGACCTGTGACATAACATCATTACACTGAACACAGCTTCTGACCTGCTGGAGGAAAACCTCCTCAATCTAACCTATGAGCACTGAAACAGAACCAGAACCTGGAGCTGAACCTGAAACAGAACCAGAACCTGGAGCTGAACCTGAAACAGAATTTGGCATGTTGACAATTTGGCATGATCTTGGATTGTTTGGTTCTTCGAAGCTCATCCAGGACTTGCTGTCATAGCAACAGGTCCGGAAGCTTAAACCTGCTCGGGTTTAATGTAAACAGGATTAGATTGCATCTTGAGGTGATACTTAAAATCTGTCCCAGCCACTGCTACTTTATTACAAGAGTTCATTACTGAACCTGGGGCAATAATAATAATAATATAATTAAATAAAAACAATAATATAAAAATGTATTTGAAAATAATATTATAATGTTGTGTATAATACTATAGGCAGCCACTTGATTAAGAGATTTATTTTTAATAGAATAATTACTTTATAATGTTATTGGAGTCTTACACACATTAACCAGAGCCGTGCATTAATTTGAGTGATGACGGATATTATGGGATGGCTTGATGCGGCACAAGAGATGCAGATAACTTGATCTTGACCCTTAAGAAACTTTAATTAATGCTGTCACGTAACAAATCTGCTTCAAACTGAATTAAAAATTGAATGAATTGCTAATTACAACATTTAAATAAAAATGTAAAGGGTGTACAAATACTATAAAATCGTGAATATACAGTACTGTGCAAAAGTCTTAGGCACGTTGGTATTTTCACACGAAAAATGTTTTTACGCCAGTTATTTATATATTTTACTGTAGTGTGTCAGTAGGAAATATCAGTTTACATTTCCAAACATTCATTTTGCAATTAATTGTAATAATCCAGTGAGATTTTTTTTTTTTATATGCACAAGAAGTCTGACAGCAGCCGGTCTGATCTGATCTCACCATCATCGAGTCTGTCTGTGATTACATGAAGAAACAGAAAAAACTGAGACAGACTAAATCAAGGCAACGTCTCCCAGACACTTGAGGAAACCTTCCTGAAGTTCAGTCTAGATCTCACGGTCGGACAAGACACAACACACAGACTGGATTTAGCCATTTAAATCTAAAGGTTCAATAAACTGCTCCATTAAAACAAGATTTATGACTGTCGCCTTTGGCTTGCTCAGTTGGGGACACAAAATTTTCAAATAAATATCCAAATAAATTTAATTACTAAACTAAATTATATCAACTACATTACTTGAATATATATGATAATTGAAATGAGCTGATGACATCACCGTTTTCTCCAGAGCGGCTGTACAGCCGAATCAAATTCTGTTCATTATTTTCCTGTTTAACACTGTGAAGCTGCTTTGAAACAATCTGCATTGTAAAAAGCGCTATATAAATAAAGTTGACTTGACTCTTATTTTTTCAATCTTTACAGGGTTAAAAATAATAAACATTGTAGTTGGAATGAAAGGGCATCTCCCGCGGATCATTGTAGGCCAGCAATAAAGAAATAAAGTATATTGACCTCTCAAGCTATGTTCTGTTCGTCTGCCACAATAATAACATAACCTGTGAATGATCTGACAGCCCTGTTGATAAGTGTGAGTAACCCAGGATCTCACCTCGGCATCCACGGGAACGGACAGATCATCCAAGCCAACGATCTTCCCGTCTTTATTGATCTCATGGACCACGAAGTCTGAGTACCTGAATAAAAACATGAGGGGTTAGATTGATAACCACTGGGCACTGCTGTCACACACACTCGAGCAGAAACACTCCACACACCTCTCTTTGAGGATGCCAGAGAAGCCCTTGTGCTCGCTGATGAACTTGTGAATGCCCACGTCTGCTTCACTGAGACCGTGCTTCATCATGTCTGCGAAACTCTCCTCCTCCTCCGGCTCCTCCTCCTCCGGCTCCTCTTCCTCATCCAGCTGCTCTTCCTCATCCTCTCTTCCTCGGCTCTCCTCTTCCTCGACTCTGACCCTCTTGGCAGCAGGATCTGGATCTACATCAGGGAAGGATCGTTTCTCGCCGATCAGAACAGGAACCGAGACCAGTGTTGATTCAGGCTCGTCCATCGGCCCAGAGCTGAGAAGAGCCGCAGTAAGGACAGGAAGTCAGACAGAGAGAGACAGATAAGGCTGCTGAATATTCAATCCCTTCCCTCAAAAACGCTTATTGTTAATGATATGATTACAGATAATAATCTAGATGTGCTGTGTTTGACAGAAACCTGGCTAAAACCTGACGACTACATTACTTTAAATGAGTCCACCCCACAAGATTATTGTTATAAACACGAGCCGCGTCTGAAAGGTAAAGGGGGAGGTGTTGCTGTAATTTATAATAATATCTTCAGTATTACTCAGAAGTCTAGTTTCAAATATAATTCCTTTGAAGTTTTGGTGCTTTACGTAACGTTATGTAGTGAAATTGATAAATCCTGTTTAACATTTGTGTTGGCTACTGTATACAGGCCACCAGGGCACAACACACACTTTATCAGAGAATTTGCTGATTTTCTATCAGAGTTAGTACTGGCTACAGATAAAGTCCTAATTGTTGGTGATTTTAATATCCATGTAGACAATGAAAAAGACGCATTGGGATTGGCATTTAGAGCATTTATGGCATTTATATATCTAAATTACGGCATATGCTTTCAATGCAAAATGCTGAACAGTTAGTTCATGCGTTCATGACCTCAAGGCTAGATTATTGTAATGCTCTACTGGGTGGTTGCCCTGCTCGCTTAATAAATAAACTGCAGCTGGTCCAAAACGCAGCAGCTCGAGTTCTTACTAGAACCAGGAAGTATGACCATATTAGCCCGGTTCTGTCAACACTGCACTGGCTCCCTATTAAACATCGCATACATTTTAAAATCTTGCTAATTATTTACAAAGCACTAAATGGTTTAGCTCCCCAGTACTTGAGCGAGCTCTTAACGCATTATACTCCATCACGTCTATTGCGGTCTCAAAACTCTGGCCAGTTGATAATACCTAGAATATCAAAATCAATTGCAGGCGGTCGATCCTTTTCCTATTTAGCACCCAAACTCTGGAACAGTCTTCCTAGCATTGTTCGGGAAGCAGACACACTCTGTCAGTTTAAATCTAGACTAAAAACGCATCTCTTTACTATGGCATACACATAAAACATTTTAATTTATATTTTATTCAAATTGTTAGGCTGCATTAACTAGGTCAGCCGGAACCGGGAACACTTCCCATAACACCTGATGTACTCGTTACATCATAAGAGGAATGGCATCTACACTAATGTTAGTCTCTCTGTTTATCCCGAGGTTTACTGCAGTCAGCCGGATCCGGCCCGTATCCAGATCAGATGGTGGACCAGCGCCCAGACATTACCAACGCATCCCTGAAGTGTCTGCAGAGACCGTGTCAACTAGTCTACCCTCTGAAATTGCTCATCGACATGGCATCCTCAATGGATCCATCTCCGGCGTGATGACTCCGATATTTCGAATATTCCTATTTAATAATTGTTTAATTGACACGCCATCCTCAATAAACCCGGTGTGATGCCTCCGAGCTTTCGAATAATCCGATCTAATATTACTTCTGACCTGTAAGGCTGCCAAAATAATAATCATACACTGTTTGTTAATTGGCCAGAGGAGAACTGGCACCCCGACTGAGCCTGGTTTCTCCCAAGGTTTATTTTTCTCCATTAGGACACCTGATGGAGTTTTGGTTCCTTGCCACTGTCGCCTCTGGCTTGCTCAGTTGGGGACACAAAATTTTCAAATAAATATCCAAATAAATTTAATTACTAAACTAAATTATATCAACTACATTACTTGAATATATATGATAATTGAAATGAGCTGATGACATCACCGTTTTCTCCAGAGCGGCTGTACAGCCGAATCAAATTCTGTTCATTATTTTCCTGTTTAACACTGTGAAGCTGCTTTGAAACAATCTGCATTGTAAAAAGCGCTATATAAATAAAGTTGACTTGACTAGAGACATTCTAAACTCTATTGGAGTTAGGCAACACGTATCAGGACCCACTCATCGCCGTAATCATACTTTAGACCTAATATTGTCACATGGAATAAATGTTGATACCGTTGAAATTCTGCAGCAGAGCGATGACATCTCAGATCATTACCTAGTATCATGTATACTTAATTTAGCAAAGGCTGCAAAGCCGTCCCCTCGCTTCAAATATGGCAGGACTATCACTGCTGAGACTAAAGATTTCTTTATAAATAAACTTCCTCATCAGTTTCATCTCCTCAGCATCCCAGATAGCCCAGAGGAACTTGATGTTGCAACAGAAACTATTGACTCTCTCTTTTCCAGCACTTTAGACACAGTTGCTCCTCTGCGCTTAAAGAAGATTAAAGAGAATACTCCAATGCCGTGGTACAACGAGCACACCCGGGCCCTTAAAACAGCAGTTTTTTGCATTTCGTGGAAAGAGAGCATGATTGCATACAGAAAGGCCGTAAAAACTGCTAGATCTGCTTATTTCTCGACTCTCTTAGAAGAAAACAAACACAACCCTAGGTATTTCCAAACAGCACAGCAGTAATGACTTCATGAACTTCTTTACGTGCAAGATTGATAATATTAGGAAGAAAATTATAACTATGCAACCATCTACTACAGTATCACATCATTGTAGTGTCACTGAGGAAAAATTACACTCATTCACTGCTATAGGAGAAGAAGAATTTTCTAAACTCATTAAATCATCTAAATCAACAACATGTTAATATTCACTTAATAATATTCAGCATTCACCATTGATCTGCCTGCACTGACACCACATGAGAACTGAACTGAGATGGATGATGACATCACTGTTAGATAAATGAACAAAACTAATAACTTTGTTACAACAGAAATTAAGTTTTAACAGTGACGTGTGAGTTTTGACCCCAGCTTCACTGAGTGCCATGTTGTGTTTAGCAGTCAGTTCATGACAGGGTTCTCTCCAGAGCTGATGTATGTGTATGTGTGTGTGTGTGTGTGTTTATCTCTATCAGGCTGATGTGCAGCCCAAACTAACTGTGTTGCATTATTTTTATTTTCGGAATGCATTATTCTTATATTCTGGATGATTATAGCAAATATATCAATCAGCTTTAATAATACACATTTACTTACATCTTAGCAGACAGCTGTGTGGTGTGAGTGATAGTAAAGCTGGATCTTTGTATGCAGTAAATCCGCTTTAACACAGAACGAGAAGGAAACCGCACCGATCTGAAAGAGCAGAGAGCAGAGAGCAGAGGTCAAACACGAGCAAACTCATCGAACACCAGATCTGAACATAATGTGACGATCTTACTGTGTGAACACGAGACGAACCACCGCAAAACAGCCACACATGTGTTTCATCTGACTCGCTCATACCCCGGAAACGAACACTCCACAAAGCCCCGCCCCTTGACGTATGTCATTGGCTTATAGCGGTGTCAATCATGCCACACTGTAAATCTGATTACACGATTAGGTGTAACAGCGCCAGAAAGAAACACATATATAGCATTATTAGTATTCTAACATTACCATTGTAACATTAGTATTATTACCATTAATATATCATCACAAGCAACAACAATACACAAACGTTAATTTTAATAATATATTTTTTCATTTTTATATAAAATAAACACACATTTAATACACATAAAAATTAATACACTCTATATTGCAGTTGAATTACCAATATATATATATTTGTTTTCGTTAACGCCCACTTGCCAACGTCTTCCTTTCATCCAATCAGTGAGTCCTGCTGCGCGATGCATCATTAATATTCATGAGCGCGGATGCCCGTGCGCGGCCACGTCGATGCCTGAACGCGCGTTGGCAGCGGTGACGCGCAGGAGAGAGGAGAGAGATCCCGGCTTGAGGAACAACATCATGAGCTCCAGAAAGGGTGAGAAACATCAATCCCTATCTAGTACACACTACATTCACTCACACAGACACACAGATGCCCACAGAGCTGTTGTTTATGTGAGCGATGCTTCTGTCACTGATGTGTGTCTTCTGCTCGGTCCGGTCCGGTCCGGTCCGGTCCTGTCTCCGGTTCTCCGCTCCAGTGTTGGCCATTCAAGCCCGGAAAAGAAGGCCGAAAGGAAAGAAGGATAAGACGGGTCACCATCGCAAGTAAGGAGGGCGTGAGTGTGTGTGTGTGTGTGCGCGCGCGCTCAGCTCGTGAAGCGAGGTCAGTTACTAATGGCAACGGCGCGGGTCGCTCCACTTCCTCGTGTTTACGCGTGGCGCTGCTGTTTACATAACCGTGTTGAGACGCGCGTTAATGAGAGCAAATCCTTCAACATTTCCATAAATATCATCATTCACCATCATAGACATCAATATCAGCACCAACATCTGTGTGTGTATGTGTAGTGTGTGAGTGTATGTGTTTGTGTGTGTGTGTGTGGTGAGAGAGAGAGCGAGAGAGAGTGTGTGTGTGTGTGTTTGTTTGTAGTGTGTGAGTGTCTGTGTGTCTGTCTCTCTGTCTGTCGTCTGTGTGTCTGTCTCTCTGTCTGTCTGTGTGTCTGTCTGTCTCTCTGACTGTCTGTCTGTCTGTGTCCGTGTCTGTCTGTCTGTTGGTCTGTGTCTGTCTCTCTGACTGTCTCTTTGTCTGTCGTCTGTCTCTCTGACTGTCTGTCTGTCCCTCTGTCTGTCTCTCTGACTGTCTGTCTGTTGGTCTGTGTCTGTCTCTCTGACTGTCTCTCTGTCTGTCTGTCATCTGTGTGTCTGTCTGTCTGTCTCTGACTGTCTCTGTCTGTCGTCTGTCTGTCTGTCTGTCTCTCTGTCTGTCTGTCTGTCTCTCTGCCTGTCTGTGTCCGTGTCTGTCTGTCTGTCGGTCTGTGTCTGTCTCTCTGACTGTCTCTCTGTCTGTCTGTCTGTCTGTCATCTGTGTGCCTGTCTCTGTCTCTCTTTCTGTCTGTCTGTCTGTCGTCTGTGTGTGTGTCTGTCTCTCTGACTGTCTGTCTGTCTGTGTCCGTGTCTGTCTGTCTGTTGGTCTGTGTCTGTCTCTCTGACTGTCTGTCTGTGTCTGTCTCTCTGACTGTCTGTCTGTTGGTCTGTGTCTGTCTCTCTGACTGTCTCTTTGTCTGTCGTCTGTCTCTCTGACTGTCTGTCTGTCCCTCTGTCTGTCTCTCTGACTGTCTGTCTGTTGGTCTGTGTCTGTCTCTCTGACTGTCTCTCTGTCTGTCTGTCATCTGTGTGTCTGTCTGTCTCTGACTGTCTCTCTGTCTGTCTGTCTGTCTCTCTGTCTGTCTGTCTGTGTGTCTGTCTGTCTCTCTGACTGTCTCTCTGCCTGTCTGTCTGTGTCCGTGTCTGTCTGTCTGTCGGTCTGTGTCTGTCTCTCTGACTGTCTCTCTGTCTGTCTGTCTGTCATCTGTGTGCCTGTCTCTGTCTCTCTTTCTGTCTGTCTGTCTGTCGTCTGTGTGTGTGTCTGTCTCTCTGACTGTCTCTGTCTCTCTGACTGTCTGTCTGTGTCCGTGTCTGTCTGTCTGTTGGTCTGTGTCTGTCTGTGTTTGTCTCTCTGACTGTCTGTCTGTGTCCGTGTCTGTCTGTGTCTGTCTGTGTTTGTCTCTCTGACTGTCTCTCTGTCTGTCTGTCTGTCTGTCTGTCGTCTGTGTGTCTGTTTCTCTGTCTGTCTCTCTGTCTGTCTGTCTCTCTGTGTCCGTCTGTTGGTCTATCGTCTGTCTGTCTTTCTCTGCCTGTGTGTCTGTCTGTCTGTCTGACTGTCTGTCTGTGTGTCTGACTGTCTGTCTGTCTGTATACACTCACCTAAAGGATTATTAGGAACACCATACTAATACTGTGTTTGACCCCCTTTCGCCTTCAGAACTGCCTTAATTCTACGTGGCATTGATTCAACAAGGTGCTGAAAGCATTCTTTAGAAATGTTGGCCCATATTGATAGGATAGCATCTTGCAGTTGATGGAGATTTGTGGGATGCACATCCAGGGCACGAAGCTCCCGTTCCACCACATCCCAAAGATGCTCTATTGGGTTGAGATCTGGTGACTGTGGGGGCCATTTTAGTACAGTGAACTCATTGTCATGTTCAAGAAACCAATTTGAAATGATTGGAGCTTTGTGACATGGTGCATTATCCTGCTGGAAGTAGCCATCAGAGGATGGGTACATGGTGGTCATAAAGGGATGGACATGGTCAGAAACAATGCTCAGGTAGGCCGTGGCATTTAAACGATGCCCAATTGGCACTAAGGGGCCTAAAGTGTGCCAAGAAAACATCCCCCACACCATTACACCACCACCACCAGCCTGCACAGTGGTAACAAGGCATGATGGATCCATGTTCTCATTCTGTTTACGCCAAATTCTGACTCTACCATCTGAATGTCTCAACAGAAATCCAGACTCATCAGACCAGGCAACATTTTTCCAGTCTTCAACTGTCCAATTTTGGTGAGCTCGTGCAAATTGTAGCCTCTTTTTCCTATTTGTAGTGGAGATGAGTGGTACCCGGTGGGGTCTTCTGCTGTTGTAGCCCATCCGCCTCAAGGTTGTGCGTGTTGTGGCTTCACAAATGCTTTGCTGCATACCTCGGTTGTAACGAGTGGTTATTTCAGTCAAAGTTGCTCTTCTATCAGCTTGAATCAGTCGGCCCATTCTCCTCTGACCTCTAGCATCAACAAGGCATTTTCGCCCACAGGACTGCCGCATACTGGATGTTTTTCCCTTTTCACACCATTCTTTGTAAACTCTAGAAATGGTTGTGCGTGAAAATCCCAGTAACTGAGCAGATTGTGAAATACTCAGACCGGCCCGTCTGGCACCAACAACCATGCCACGCTCAAAATTGCTTAAATCACCTTTCTTTCCCATTCTGACATTCAGTTTGGAGTTCAGGAGATTGTCTTGACCAGGACCACACCCCTAAATGCATTGAAGCAACTGCCATGTGATTGGTTGATTAGATAATTGCATTAATGAATTAAATTGAACAGGTGTTCCTAATAATCCTTTAGGTGAGTGTATCTGTCTGACTGTCTGTATATTTGTCTGTCTGTCTGTCTGTCTGTCTGTGTGTCTGTCTGTCTGTGTGTCTGTCTGTCTGTCTGTGTGTCTGTCTGTCTGTCTGTCTGTCTGTGTGTCGGTCTGTCTGTATATGTGTCTGTCTGACTGTCTGTATATGTGTGTGTCTGTCTGTGTGTCTGTGTGTGTGTGTGTGTGTGTGTGTTTATCGGACTGTGTGTGTCTGTCTGTCTGTGTGTGTGTGTGTCTGTCTGTCTGTGTGTGTGTCTGTCTGTCTCTCTGACTGGCTGTCTTTCTGTCTGTTATCGGCTGTGAGTGAGTGCGTGTTTATCGGCTGTGAGTGAGTGCGTGTTTATCGGCTGTGAGTGAGTGCGTGTTTATCGGCTGTGAGTGAGTGTGTGTTTATCGGCTGTGAGTGAGTGCGTGTTTATCGGCTGTGAGTGAGTGCGTGTTTATCGGCTGTGAGTGAGTGTGTGTTTATCGGCTGTGATTGAGTGCGTGTTTATCGGCTGTGAGTGAGTGTGTGTTTATCGGCTGTGAGTGTGTGTGCGTGTTTATCGGCTGTGAGTGAGTGTGTGTTTATCGGCTGTGAGTGAGTGAGTGTTTATCGGCTGTGAGTGAGTGTGTGTTTATCGGCTGTGAGGGAGTGCGTGTTTATCGGCTGTGAGGGAGTGAGTGTGTGTTTATCAGCTGTGAGGGAGTGCGTGTTTATCGGCTGTGAGGGAGTGAGTGTGTGTTTATCGGCTGTGAGGGAGTGCGTGTTTATTGGCTGTGAGGGAGTGAGTGTGTGTTTATCGGCTGTAAGTGAGTGAGTGTGTGTTTATCGGCTGTGAGGGAGTGAGTGTGTGTTTATCGGCTGTGAGGGAGTGAGTGTGTGTTTATCGGCTGTGAGGGAGTGCGTGTTTATCGGCTGTGAGGGAGTGCGTGTTTATCGGCTGTGAGGGAGTGCGTGTTTATCGGCTGTGAGTGAGCAAGTGCGTGTTTATCGGCTGTGAGTGAGCGAGTGCGTGTTTATCGGCTGTGAGGGAGTGTGTGTTTATCGGCTGTGAGTGAGTGAGTGCGTGTTTATCGGCTGTGAGGGAGTGCGTGTTTATCGGCTGTGAGGGAGTGCGTGTTTATCGGCTGTGAGTGAGTGTGTGTTTATCGGCTGTGAGTGAGTGAGTGCGTGTTTATCGGCTGTGAGGGAGTGCGTGTTTATCGGCTGTGAGGGAGTGCGTGTTTATCGGCTGTGAGTAAGTGAGTGCGTGTTTATCGGCTGTGAGGGAGTGCGTGTTTATCGGCTGTGAGGGAGTGCGTGTTTATCGGCTGTGAGTGAGTGAGTGCGTGTTTATCGGCTGTGATGGAGTGCGTGTTTATCGGCTGTGAGAGAGTGCGTGTTTATCAGCTGTGAGTGAGTGTGTTTATCAGCTGTGAGGGAGTGCGTGTTTATCGGCTGTGAGTGAGTGAGTGCGTGTTTATCCACTGTGAGGGAGTGCGTGTTTATCGGCTGTGAGTGAGTGAGTGCGTGTTTATCGGCTGTGAGGGAGTGCGTGTTTATCGGCTGTGAGGGAGTGCGTGTTTATCGGCTGTGAGTGAGTGCGTGTTTATCGGCTGTGAGCGAGTGCGTGTTTATCGGCTGCGAGCGAGTGCGTGTTTATCGGCTGCGAGCGAGAGCGTGTTTATCGGCTGTGAGTGAGTGCGTGTTTATCGGCTGTGAGTGAGTGCGTGTTTATCGGCTGTGAGTGAGTGCGTGTTTATCGGCTGTGATCGAGTGCGTGTTTATCGGCTGTGATCGAGTGCGTGTTTATCGGCTGTGAGTGTGTGAGTGCGTGTTTATCGGCTGTGAGTGTGTGAGTGCGTGTTTATCGGCTGTGAGGGAGTGAGTATGTGTTTATCGGCTGTGAGTGAGTGAGTGCGTGTTTATCGGCTGTGAGGGAGTGCGTGTTTATCGGCTGTGAGTGAGTGAGTGCGTGTTTATCGGCTGCGAGTGCGTGTTTATCGGCTGTGAGGGAGTGAGTGTGTGTTTATCAGCTGTGAGGGAGTGCGTGTTTATCGGCTGTGAGGGAGTGCGTGTTTATCGGCTGTGAGGGAGTGAGTGCGTGTTTATCGGCTGTGAGGGAGTGAGTGCGTGTTTATCGGCTGTGAGCAAGTGCGTGTTTATCGGCTGCGAGCGAGTGCGTGTTTATCGGCTGCGAGCGAGAGCGTGTTTATCGGCTGTGAGTGAGTGCGTGTTTATCGGCTGTGAGTGAGTGCGTGTTTATCGGCTGTGAGCGAGTGC
>CM077216.1:55000-95000 GCA_039654625.1 Rhinogobio ventralis
TCCTCGCGTCCGCCGCTCTCCGCATCTCCCGTCTCACAGCCTGTCCTCCATCCTTTATTTTCCTCCAAGGAAGAGGAGAAGAGAGGAGGAGGAGGAAGAGCGCCCCCTCCCCTCGCTCACGGCCAGCAGAACGCTCCGGAAACACAGAGAGAGAGAGAGAGAGAGAGAGAGAGTTTTATTCCTCCCTGCTTCTGCTCCGTTCTTCTCTCGGGAGCGAGCGGCTTGCCCATGTCCGTCAACTCAGAAAAATCCTCTTCCCCAGAAAGGTATCGCGTCCTCATCTACCTGTCTGTCCTCCATCTCATCTCTCTCTCTCTCTCTCTCTCTCTCTCTCTCTCTCTCTCTCTCTCTCGCTCTCTGTCTGTCTGTCCTCCTGTCTTCTGTTGTGTGTTTCTCTTATATCAAATGCAAACACAGGCAAGAGCTGTAATACATTTCATACTGTACACACACGCAGTGGTCTCAATTCTACATGAGCTTATAGACACAATATTTGGCGTCAGATCCACGGAGCATCAGAAGCGCTGTCTGATATCTGAGCTGGACTCCATTGATCTGATGTGCTGGTGCTGTTTTCTCCTGTGCAGCATCAGCGGCTGCTGCTATATAGGGCATCAGAAGAGCTGACTCCTTCCTGAAGAGAGAATTCTAACAGTTTAACACACGTCTCAATCCAATAAAGGCCCACATGTGCTGTAACTCAGCGTCACATGACCTGAGTCTCCGGATGACCTGCTGGATGTGGGATTGTGCGGTGTCCTGAATGCTGTATATTGATGAGCGAGGACGCTGTTATGATGAAAATGACTCTCAGTGAATCTGATGGACAGATATACAGTAGGTTAATGCAGAATGAAGGGATGTTTTCCTTCGCTAAATGATGTGAACCTTGAATATGCAATGGTTTTCAGCGGTCATTTAAGCGAATGTGCGCATCCTCTCATGTGACTCAGAGGCATAATGTAGGACAGGCGGATGCTTCTCCAGAATGACCTGTCTAAAACCAACAGGTTATGGAAAACTGACCCATATTTAAGTGACCTTGGCTAATGGGGTGTAAAGCTGGCTGTGGTCAGTGAGAGTTCTGCGTGTCTTGACGGGCCGTGTTGAAGAGCAGAGAGACGTCATCATGACGGATCTGTGTGAACAAAAGACCTGAGTGCCACAGACAGGTTAGCAGCAGAATCCGATGATGAAGCAGATACAGGGCCGAGAGGAGCTGGGGTATTTGTGTTATTTACTCAACGGCTCATTTCAGAGTCCGTCTGACTGACAGATAATATGGCCAAGATCTACATGCCAGCGGATCTCTGGTTCAGTGTCTTGGCTCACAAACAATGTCACAGCACCTGTAGCAGCCCGTTATATTGTGAACATGCCATTTTCAAGGCAAAGTTAGCTGGTCTGACCAGAGCTCTCCAGAGAGATACACACATCAGACTAGATATCGCTAGATATCCAGTGTTTATGCAATGATGATATTCCGCTGGTCAGTTAAACACACCTGAAGCAGCTGATCACGCTCTCGCTGGCATATCACACACTTCCAGCCGAGGAACGTCCAGACGTCCAGGGAGATCACCTAATAACTCTAGAGCACCAGTGTGAACCATGACTATATGAGAGTCATCAGTCTTCTGAATCAACTGCTGTCTCTCTGTTCGTCTCCTGTCATGTGATCCCTGTTAGTGGAAATGACACCAGCTCACAGCAGCAGCCCTGACAGGTGTGTGTGTGTGTGTGTGTGTGTGTGTGTGTGTGTGTGGGGGGGGTCCTTTAGTGTTGTCGCTCCTCCATTTATGCTCCCTCAGTGAGATATGAGGGTTGGGTTGTGCGGCTCATTATCAATCACACGCTCCGTTCTCATGGCCCTTGGCTGGGGGACCCACAAGACTGCGCAGTCTGCGCTCTACTCTCCCTCGGAGGCCAGTCACAGGGCTGCGGCACACGGGGGTAACAAGCGAGAGAGGGGAGAGAGAGAAAAAACCTGGTTCCCGGACACACTGCCGCTCGGTCCCCAACCAGCCGAGAGGCTCTCACTCGCGGTGCCATGCGACGGTACTAGATGCCCGGTGAACGGCTCGACACTCCTCCGCAATTCCCTTGGTCTGCCTGCTCCTCCCATCATGGCGGACAGCAGCAGGCCTGGCCTCCGGAGAAAGGAGGCAACTTCTCTGTCCCCTCACGGACAGACGAACAGTTAGTTCATGCGTTCATGAGCTCAAGGCTAGATTATTGTAATGCTCTACTGGGTGGTTGCCCTGCACGCTTAATAAACAAACTCCAGTGGGTCCAAAACGCAGCAGCGCGAGTTCTTACCAGAACCAGGAAGTATGACCATATTAGACTGGTTCTGTCAACACTTTCAGGGGTTTGAATGCGGTTCTTTTAAAGAGGACTCAAGTCAAGTCACCAGCATTTATATAGCGCTTTTTACAATATAGATTGTTTTAATATGGCTTCACAGTGGTAATAGGAAATAGGAAAGTGTGAAAACACTCTAATTTAACTCTCCAGTGAAGATTTTTGACCTTAATCGCTGCTGCTGTTGTTTTGTAGAAGTATTTATGTGTCTGAATCACAACCCATAATAACCCATCATCAGTATCATTTATATCAGCATTATATTGACGTCTCTGCTATCTAGACATCAGCGTCTGCCACTGGAAAACATCTACTGCTGAAATGACAAGAGCATTGATTGTGTGTGAGTGTGATTTTTTTGACTGCGTGTGAGTTGGTCATGAGATTCCTGGCATCGCTCTGGGTCCCTGAAGCTCCACAGAGACTCAGACAGAGAGAGGCAGGAGACGTTCAGCAGAGATCCTTCATCATTATGGATCACAGTTACTCTCATTCCAGCAGGACCTTTGGTTTAGCGCTCAGTGCACTGCGATTACGACATCGAGCCAGGCGCAGGTAACGTGTGTGTTTGTGTTTATCGACAGCGATGATGAGATCGTCTGAGCCAATCAGATTCACTCAGACACATGACTACTCTGCATATTGAAGTCTTAAAGGTACAGTAATAAAAGCAGCCTGTGTAAGTGTGTGGATTGTAAACAGAGGCTGAAATCTCACGGTGTGTGTCTGTTTTGTGGACTCATTTGACACACGATGGTCAGAATGTGACGCTCAGCATGTGAATGTGTGTGAGGGGTGTGAATGGAGACACTGAACTATATTTGTTCCCATTTAGCTGAGTGAACGTTAGTGTGTCGGCATGTGTGCTTTATTCTTAAAGAATTAATTTTATGTCAAGCTGGATTCTAGATTTGTGTCTGTAGTTTCTATGGCAACAGAATGAAGGTGTTCTGTGCGCTTTGAGACGGTGTCTGACCACTGTGTGTGTGTGTGTGTGTTCCTGTAGGCCCGACACACAGAAGGTTCCGTCCACTCCTCCCCCTCCTCCTCCTCCTCCTCCCCCTCCACCTCCTCCCCCCCCACCTGAGCCCGTGGCCCCACCGGAGCCGGAGGAGGAGATTCTGGGCTCTGATGATGAAGAGCAGGAGGATCCGGCCGACTACTGCAAAGGTACCGCACGTCTTTCTGTCTGTCTGTCTGTCTGTCTGACTGTCTGTATATGTGTCTTTCTGTCTGTGTGTCTGTCTGAGTGTCTGTGTGTCTGTGTGTCTGTCTGTCTGACTGTGTGCCTGTCTGTCTGTCTGTCTGTGTGTCTGTCTGTCTGACTGTGTGCTTGTCTGTCTGTGTGTCTGTCTGTCTGTCTGTCTGTCTGTCTGTATATGTGTCTCTGTCTGACTGTCTGTGTGTCTGACTGTGTGTCTTTCTGTCTGTGTGTCTGTCTGTCTGTCTGAGTGTCTGTGTGTCTGTGTGTCTGTCTGTCTGTCTGTCTGTCTGACTGTGTGTCTGTCTGTCTGTCTGACTGTGTGTCTGTCTGTCTGTCTGTCTGACTGTCTGTATATGTGTCTATCTGACTGTGTGTCTGTCTGTATATGTGTCTGTCTGTCTGACTGTCTGTATATGTGTCTCTGTCTGTCTGTCTGTGTGTCTGTCTGTCTGTCTGACTGTCTGTATATGTGTCTGACTGTGTGTATCTGTCTGTCTGACTGCCTGTATATGTGTCTGTCTGTCTGTGTGTCTGACTGTGTGTCTGTCTGTATACGTGTATGTCTGTCAGACTGTCTGTATATGTGTCTGACTGTCTGTCTGTCTGTGTGTCTGTCTGTCTGACTGTCTGTATATGTGTCTGTCTGTCTGTCTGTATATTTGTCTGACTGTGTGTCTGTGTGTCTGTCGGACTGTCTGTATATGTGTCTGACTGTGTCTGTCTGTCTGTCTGTCTGTCTGTCTGTCTGACTGTGTGTCTGTCTGTCTGTCTGTCTGTCTGACTGTCTGTATATGTGTGTGTCTGTCTGTCTGACTGTCTGTATATTTGTCTGACTGTCTGTCTGTGTGTCTGTCTGACTGTCTGTCTGTGTGTCTGACTGTGTGTCTGTGTTTCTGTCTGTCTGTCTGACTGTCTGTATATGTGTCTGTCTGTGTCTGACTGTGTGTCTGTCTGTGTCTGACTGTCTGTATATGTGTCTGTCTGTGTGTGTGTGTGTGTGTGTGTCTGTGTGTGTGTGTCTGTGTGTGTGTGTCTGTCTGTGTGTGTCTGTGTGTGTGTGTGTGTGTGTGTGTGTGTGTCTGTCTGTCAGTCTGTTTTTACCTGTTATTGGTTTTATCAACTAGCTAGTCAAATGTGTTAACATTTATGTTGTGAGATATATTGTGGCGATGATATAGAGTGTGAATTGGGTTTTTTTCTGTGTTGTCTATATCTCACGGTATGCAGTATATCTGTGCAGCTTTTAGTGGGCATGTTAGAACAATAAAGAAACATGAACGCATGAGTAATAGAGCGGGACATGCTTAACACAGAAAATAACTCCTATTCTGTATTCACACACTGACATGCAGCTTTCTGTGAGCGGATAAATGGTCAAATACACACAGAGATATGTGAAAATCAAAGTATTCATGTAAACACCGTCGGTTCTTGAGGGAAGGTAAACCGATGAGAAGAGAATCAGACGCGTATCAGTTCTTAAAGGGACAGCAGCCTAATAAACCTGCTGTCTGTGTCATTCATGTTAATCAAACAAACGACAGTCACTGCTGATGACTGAAGAACATCTGTAGCTTTAATGAATATCAGTGTGCATTTAATTTATACAGTGGAGGGCCTGCAGTGTTTTTTTGTTTTTTTTTTGCATTTAATTACTTTATTCAATTTCTTTATTATTTCTTACTTCTGTTAGGTAGACCTACCTGAAAAAAATAACACTCTTTATTTAAATTGTATTTATTGGTCCTGTTGCTTGTCATTTGTTCTGTTGTTCTTATTTTATTACTAACTGTTTACTTAATACTCAATAATTGCTTGAGAACTTTATACTTACATTAGTTAGCCTACTATTACTTTTTACTGTGCTGTCTTACTGGTATTAAGAATAGAGTAATTTATCTGCTATCATCTAAATATCTAAAATGTTGGCATCGTATTCGTAACCTTATTTCAAGAAAAAAACACTATATCATGATATTGTTATTGTAAAAATCATCGTGATATGATTTTGGTCATATCGCCCATCCCTACTCCTTGCTAGAAAGCAGGAATAGTTCCCACAGTTTTACACGTGGTGAACCCTACTAAATAAATCACAAGTGATAGGCTGCAGTGTAACCTGCTCAGAAATAAATAGAAGTGGTGCACAGACGAAACCCAGTCTTTTTGAGAAGCCGGTCAGGTCATGTCACCTTTATTTATATAGCGCTTTGTACAATGCAGATTGTTTCAAAGCAGCTTCACAGTGATAAACAGTAAAAATTATTAGTTATTAACTTAGGGGCTGCTTACACAAAACCGCCTTCAACTGAAAACAGAAAAACTTGTTATAATTCGTTCTGGCTGATTATTTACACGTTTTGGTGGCCTGAGAATGCAAACTTTGAAATAGGTTTCAAGATGCAAGTTTTTGAAACGAGTTTTGAAAACGATACCATTATCATCTCTGTGTAAACTTCAAAAACGTGAATCTGTGAGAATGGTGACGGCATGCACATGCGTATTATGCATTTAGACGTGCGTTTGAATGCGTATGTGCGCCGGTGCGTAGTCTTTCTTTACAAAGTGACATCGGCAAATTACTTGTCTGGCATGCATAATACAGTATTTTTAGTCGTTTCCACAGATCCGTGTGAACGGAAATCATTTTGATAACGTTTTCATCTGTACAGAGGGGAAGGGAAGGAGGCGTCACAGGGAGAGTCTAGTTGACACGGTCTCTGCAGACACTTCAGGGATGAGTTGGTCATGTCCAGGCGCAGGTCCACCATCTGATCTGGATACGGCCCGGATCCGGCTGCCTGCAGTAAACCTCGGGATAAACAGAGAGACTAACATTAGCGTAGATGCCATTCTTCTGATGATGTAACGAGTACATCAGGTGTTATGGGAAGTGTTCCCGGTTCCGGCTGACCTAGTTCATGCAGCCTAACAATCATTTAACTGATTAGAATAATATAAATTGATAATGTTCTGTGTGTATGCCATAGTAAAGAGATGTGTTTTTAGTCTAGATTTAAACTGACAGAGTGTGTCTGCTTCCCGAACAATGCTAGGAAGGCTGTTTCAGAGTTTGGGTGCTAAATAGGAAAAGGATTGACCGCCTGCAGTTGATTTTGATATTCCAGGTATTATCAACTGGCCAGAGTTTTGAGACCGCAATAGACGTGATGGAGTATAATGCGTTAAGAGCTCGCTCAAGAACTGGGGAGCTAAACCATTTAGTGCTTTGTAAGTAATTAGCAAGATTTTAAAATGTATGCGATGTTTAATAGGGAGCCAGTGCAGTGTTGACAGAACCGGGCTTATATGGTCATACTTCCTGGTTCTAGTAAGAACTCGAGCTGCTGCGTTTTGGACCAGCTGCAGTTTATTTATTAAGCGAGCAGGGCAACCACCCAGTAGACCATTACAATAATCTAGCCTTGAGGTCATGAACGCATGAACTAACTGTTCAGCATTTTGCATTGAAAGCATATGCCGTAATTTAGATATATTTTTAAGATGGTAGAATGCAGTTTTACAGATGCTAGAAACGTGGCTTTCAAATGAGAGATTGGTATCAAAGAGCACACCCAGGTTCCTAACTGACGACGAGGACTTGACAGAGCAGCCATCAAGTGTTAGACAGTATTCTAGGTTACTACATGTGGAGTTTTTTTGTCCAATAATTAAAAATTCTGTTTTTTCTGATTTAAGTTGCAGGAAATTACTAGTCATCCAATTCTTTATATCAGCTATACACAGTGTTGGGAAGGTTACTTTGGAAATGTAATAGGTTACAGACTACAAGTTACCCTATTTAAAATGTAATAAGTAGTGTATTTATTACAATTATTTTATTCAAGTAATGTAACTGATTACATTTGATTATTTTTTATTACTCTTTCTTTATTTCTAACAAATGTTTTCAACTGTTAATAATTTTCAGGCATTTTAACCAGGCAGGGTTAACTTTACAATAATATTCAACACTGATACTGTCAGACTTTCAAAATCCTTTATCACTTGAATTAAGATGATAATAAATTAATTTGAAAGCACAGCCACTACAAAATCAGACTTTAGCACCTCTTTTTACTTTGAGATCGTTCTGAGGTTAAATACAGATTTCTGTATGAAATTATTTTTTACATTTCCAGCACTGGAACAGTTGGTGGCAACTCTCAGACAGGCTAAAGTGTTCAGTGGCAATGTGGATTGATATAATTGTCAGACGTGGTTCGCTGCAAATTCAAACACGAGAGCCAATCAAAAGCATCAGAATAGCATCGCTTTACTAAACGGCCTTTAAATGGCCGGAGGCATCGTGCACATCAAAAACAGGCAAAGCAACAACTTATAATATTATTCAACTTATCCTAGCCTTTTACAGAAAATATTCAGATGTAACCCCCTTTGTAATTGTTAACATATTTTCTCAGTAACTAACTGATTACATTTATTTTGTAATTAAATTACATAATTCCGTTACATGTAAGTAGTTACTCCCCAACACTGGCTATGCATTCCGTACAATTAATTTTGTTAATTGGTATCAGTTTAACACAATTTATTTTGTGAATTGGTAAGTTTCGTCAGGGCGTGAAGAAATATAGAGCTGAAAACTAACGCCATGCTTCCTAATGATATCTCCCAGTGGTAGCACTGAGCCCTGCGGTACTCCATACTGAACTTGTGATCGGTGTGACATCTCTTCATTTACTGCTACAAACTGGCAACCTGAGCTTTATCATTTGATAATCTGTATTATTTCTGTTTTTTATTTGTTGAACATCAATTAGATTTTTTACCCTTAAATGGGTTTGAGAGTTCGAGAGTCTTTATTTACTAATTCGTGGAACAGACACAGTCTCTATGTGATAATATCTAGGTGAAAGAGTCTCTATGTGTTGGGATTTATCTGACTTCTGTGATGTGAGACAGCTAGCAGACGGTCGGATAAGCCAGTCCGTCTGCTTCCTGACCTGGGCCCTAGTTAGTCAAGGTTTAGCTTTAAGACTATGTGCCAAATTACTAGAGAGAAGAGTGGCACCACCCCAGGAGGCATGGATACCATCCCTTTTTAACAGGTTAGGTCTGCCCCAAAAGCTTTTCCAATTGTCTATGAACCCTATGTTATTCTGCGGACACCACTTAGACAACCAGCCATTGAGTAATGATAGTCTGCTAAGTATCTCATCACTCCGGCGAACAGGGAGGGGACCAGAGCAATAAACGCTATCTGCCATCGTACTTTAATGTTCCTTTTGGTGATCTCCGACTGGCGAAGTCGAACATCATTAGTGCCGACGTGAATAATAATCTTAGAGAATTTACGATTAGCATTAGCCAGCACTTTTAAATTTGCTTTGATGTCAGGCGCTCTGGCTCCCGGTAAACATGTGACTATGGTGGCTGGTGTCTCTATTTTCACGTTCCGTGTAATGACTATCTCTGCACTATGACTGCATTCATCACATGTGTAATCCTCACCGCTGACAGAGAAGGTTATACTAAACATGTAACAGGCCGTGCAAGGGACAATAACAGAAAATAATATCAGACAACATCAGATAATTAGATATCAGATATATTGGGATGATTTAAGTTATATTAAGCAATATAAACAGCAAGGATAGATAGAGAATATAGATGAAAAACAAAGCTATACAGAACAACAAACGCAATCCACTCAGGCAGACAGGAAACAGCTGTGCAACAGTAAAAACAGACCGTCTGATGGCAGGTGAAATGAAAACAAAAGTTTCTAAGCAGTCGTACACACCAAAATAGATCCAGACAGATTTCAGCCTAATACTGATGCTTCACTGGATGGCCAATTTCGCATACATTTTTTTGTATTTTCAAAATACACATTTTTATTTTAAATACATTTTCATGCATTTATGCTGATCTCTGGTTATTCGCAGATGTACAAGTTCCCAGCCTGAAGTGTTTTTTTCTGTCATTTTCTGTTTTGTACACCCTTATTGAACAAATGTTGCATGTGTTCAATAAGGCTGTTATTGTTGGTAGTAGAAATATTCTGATTCGTCATCATCTCGTTTTGACTGGTGATCTAGTGTAAACTGCTGCTAGTACTCATGTTTACATTCACATCCCAAACATACTGCAGTATTGAGGCAAAAAATACAATGTGCTGGAAAGGGTGGAGTGAGACTCAACGACTGAATCAAGTGTCAAACAGAGTCCTAATAAGCGTGAGTGCTGGATGGGGTTGAGCTCTTCTGTCTCAAACTGAAGGAAACTTTAGCCGGATTCTCCCGTTTCTGCCAGTATCATCAGTCGACGGTCTCGTCTTTCTCTGTGCTGCAGGAGGATACCATCTCGTCAAGATAGGGGACCTGTTCAACGGCAGGTACCATGTGATCCGGAAGCTGGGCTGGGGCCACTTCTCCACCGTCTGGCTGTGCTGGGACATTCAGTGAGTAACACTTTACACACACAAACACGCTCATGTTACTTATGAATGGGAGACTATGGTGGAATAAGACCCCCCTTCTATATAAAAGAGCCAGTCGCTGATTGGTAAAGTCATGGCATCACTGCAGCTGCCGTTAGAAGCTCTGGTTGCTATAGAAACAGTCATTGTTCTGAGATGCTCTTATGCTGCACATGCGCAGTGGCTAGACCAGCCTGAATAATACGCGTTTTCATGCTATTTGAGCATAAGAAAGAACATATATGATACAGGTGTTGTCATATTTCCCCCAATCTTTGAAATTCTTGCACTGCTGCACTTCATTACGCAGCGCTCTCTATGTTAGGATGACAAAAAGGTTTAAAAGTTACATTCTTAGTCTGGTCTGCCTCAGTGGTCTCACAGCGCTCGTCACTGTCAAAATGATTGAGATGGCCAATCAAATCAAAGTAGGCGGGGTTTACGTTCTCCGTTGGCTCGTGCACAATCTTCACACAGACGAGCGTGTCAATCTATCGCTTAATGCCGTTGTGGAGACTCTATTCTTTCCGGTGAAATCACAAAATATTATTTGCAAATAGTAACGATTATTTCTAGAATTAGACCTAGAATTTCGTTCACTGTTCTGTTTCTTTATGCTTTATAAAAAGAAAAAATTAATCCCCCCCAATGTTCAAGACATGGTTACGGCCTTGGCTGAACCGCTACCGAGAGGCGATTCAAAGATGGCCTTAGAGTGAAAAGGCTTGCCTTAAAGACCTTTGGTAAAGTGTCACCTGTGTGTGTGTGTGTGTGTGTGTGTGTGACAGAGCGAAGCGGTTTGTTGCAATGAAGGTCGTGAAGAGCGCACAGCACTACACAGAGACGGCACTGGATGAAATTAAATTACTCAGATGTGTGAGTATCTACACACACACTCACACACACACACGGATGAGACACGATCACTGGATTCAGACATGCCTTGTTTCCTTCCTTCACACACCTGTCTCTCTCTCTCTCTCTCTCTCTCTCAGGTACGTGAGACGGATCCTGATGATCCTAATAAGGACATGGTTGTTCAACTCATAGACGACTTCAAGATCTCTGGGGTGAACGGGATTCGTATCCTCACAGTCTGTGTGTGTGTGTGTGTGTGTCAGTCATCGTTTTCTTTAACTCTGGTTCTCAGATGTGTGTATGGTGTTTGAAGTTCTTGGTCATCATTTGCTCAAGTGGATCATCAAGTCTAATTATCAGGGTTTGCCGTTACCCTGCGTCAAGAGCATCATTAGACAGGTAACCGTGCTCACACTGCCTCACTGACCTTCAGTGACTCTAACGGACCCTCAAATCATTGACCCTCACTGACCCTAACGGACCCTCAAATCACTGACCCTCAGTGACCCTAACTGATCCTCACTGACCCTCACCTCACTGACCCTAACTGACCCTTACCTCACTGATCCTCACTGACCCTCACCTAACGGACCCTCAAATCACTGACCCTCAGTGACCCTAACTGATCCTCAGTGACCCTCACCTAACTGACCCTCAAATCACTGACCCTCAGTGACCCTAACTGATCCTAACTGATCCTCACTGACCCTCACCTAACTGACCCTCAAATCACTGACCCTCAGTGACCCTCAGTGACTCTAATGGACCCTCAAATCACTGACCCTAACTGATCCTCAGTGACCCTCACCTAACTGGCCCTCAAATCACTGACCCTCACTGACCCTAACAGACCCTCAAATCACTGACCCTCACTGACCCTAACGGACCCTCAAATCACTGACCCTCTCTGACCCTAACTGATCCTCACTGACCCTCACCTTACTGACCCTAACGGACCCTCAAATCACTGACCCTCTCTGACCCTAACTGATCCTCAGTGACCCTCACCTAACTGACTCTCAAATCACTGACCCTCAGTGACCCTCAGTGACTCTAATGGACCCTCAAATCACTGACCCTAACTGATCCTCAAATCAGTGACCCTCAAATCACTGACCCTCACTGACCCTAACGGCCCCTTAAATCACTGACCCTCAGTGACCCTAACTGATCCTCACTGACCCTCACCTCACTGATCCTCACTGACCCTCGGTGACCCTCACCTAACTGACCCTCAAATCACTGACCCTCTCTGACCCTAACTGATCCTCAGTGACCCTCACCTAACTGACTCTCAAATCACTGACCCTCAGTGACCCTCAGTGACTCTAATGGACCCTCAAATCACTGACCCTAACTGATCCTCAAATCACTGACCCTCAAATCACTGACCCTCACTGACCCTAACGGCCCCTTAAATCACTGACCCTCAGTGACCCTAACTGATCCTCACTGACCCTCACCTCACTGATCCTCACTGACCCTCGGTGACCCTCACCTAACTGACCCTCAAATCACTGACCCTCAGTGACTCTAACGGACCCTCAAATCACTGACCCTCAGTGACCCTTAGTGACTCTAATGGACCCTCAAATCACTGACCCTCAGTGACCCTAACTGATCCTCACTGACCCTCACCTCACTGATCCTCACTGACCCTCAGTGATCCTCACCTAACTGACCCTCAGTGACCCTCAGTGACTCTAATGGACCCTCAAATCACTGACCCTAACGGACCCTCAAATCACTGACCCTCAGTGACCCTAAATAATTCTAAATGATCCTCACTGACCCTCACCTCACTGACCCTAACTGACCCTCACCTCACTGACCCTCACTGATCCTAACTGATCCTCACTGACCCTGACCTCACTGACCCTAACTGACCCTCAGTGACCCAAACAGTGTTCTGAAACCACAAGTGTCCGGCCTTCATGCAACAACAGAATCAGAATGTTTTTAAAGCTTCACGTTCAGCTGGATGGAGGTAGTTTGAGCCAATAAGATTTCACTGTGGGCGGAGCTACAAGAACATCAGACAAGGCCTTGTTGTGTGGCAGTCGTGGCGGTTTGGACAATTACTTCGGTTCATCACCTCACGTGTGTGTGTGTGTGTGTTGAGCAGGTTCTGCAGGGGCTGGATTATCTTCACAGTAAGTGTAAGATCATCCACACAGACATCAAGCCAGAGAACATTCTCATGTGTGTGGACGATGCCTTCGTGCGCAGGATGGCGGTCGAGGCCACGGAGTGGCAGAAAGCAGGAGCACCGCCGCCGTCCGGATCCGCTGGTATTTCTCTGATTCATCCCTGCTTCCTCTCATGATCCTGTGCATGATGAGTGACACTGACTTTGTGTTTCTGTGTTTGTTTGCAGTCAGCACGGCTCCGCAGCTTAAACAGGTCAGTCACACCCGCAGACTAACCAAACGCCGATCACACACAGTAGTCTGCTGTATAGTTGTACATATTACATACAGGAACATATCCATAAAAGGTTTGGTCTGTTTCCTGTGGTGTGGCGCCTCCTGCAGGTGGGGAAGATCTCCAAAAATAAAAAGAAGAAGCTGAAGAAGAAGCAGAAGCGGCAGGCGGAGCTGCTGGAGAGACGCATGCTGGAGATCGAAGCTCTGGAGCGAGAGGCGGAGAAACAAAGAGCGGGCGGAGCCTCAGACTCCGCCCACAGCCCGGCCCTGGTGCTGGCAGACAGCGAGGAAGAGGAAGAGGATGATGAGGACGCTGATGAGGACGAGGAGGCCGAGGGAGAGAAGGAGCGGCCCGTCAGACTCACCAACCACACATGTGAGTTGTTTACTATTTATTACGGTTTGTTATTTGAGGATCAGATGCACATCTTCCATACATACATGGATACATATCTTCTAACATGAATGAAAGGAGGATAAACTAAAGCCGCAAGTACACTTCTCATGGCCTGCGTTCTGCTCTGGCTCCCCATCGGTCCTGTCTCATATCCTCATGCCTGTGTGATCTCTGTTTCTGGTCCACTAGGGAGTGTGCAAACACCAAACACTCACGGTCAGCAGAATTGAACGGCTTGCGCATGCACATGTGCACTAGACAGAGCAAAACGTAAACGCCTTAACCCTGTGTGAGAGTTTACATCAGCCTATTCTACTACAGTCTTCCTGCCTTTATTTTCCTATTTTCCTTTATTTACTTACCCTTTGTTCTCAGTCTGTAAGTTAACATTTCCATTGCTGAATCTGACCTTACAGCTGCTTCTCCTGTAATGTTTCCCAGATATAAAACCGTACAGTGAACAAACACATAAAGGCATAATTTCTCCTTCGACATGATCTCTGTTTAGCTACTGTCTACTTTTAATTTTGGGTGTGATAAAGTATTGAATTCTTACAAGCAAACGCTCTCCAAAGATGTTTTTTTTGTATTTTCCACGTCTACAAACCCTAACCCTTTTCTGTGATTTTGACTTTCCATTCTGTTTCTTATTTTTCCTTAATATGTAATGATGAGTAGAGAAGATCTCACCATCGATTGATTTCTTGATTGCTTGTAATTAGGATTTTTTATGTAGTAATAATAGATCTTTTTAATCTTGGAAAATTTTGATTTCTGCTTTGTGAGTAACAGATCCTCCATTATTCATTCGACCAAACACTGACCGATGTCGGATGTGCTGCTTTCTTTGTGCAGAGGGATTTTGCTGTAGTTGTAATTCTTCACAATAATGAGGACGACATCATAGAGTTTGGTTGTGTGTGTTTTTGAGCTGATTTCTCCGTGTCTCTCAGGTGCAGAACCGGATCCGGATCAGCAGGAAATAGAGAAGGAGGAAGATGGTGACGTCCTGCCCGCCGCTGAAGAAGAGTCACACACACGCACACACACTCCAGCCGAGGACGAGGAAAACTCAGGACAACAAGAAGAGCAGGATGGAAATGAAGACGTGAGAGAGGAAGAGGGGGATAAAGCAGAGGAAGAGGAAACGGAAGCCACGCCCTCACAGAGCGCAACGGATGAGCCGAAGACACACGAGTGTCCGAACGAGGAAGATGCGAAAGAGACGACAGAGAGACAAGAGGAGGATGAGGAGGAAGAGGAGGATGAAGATGAAGAATACGACGACGATGATGATGAGGAGGAGGAAGAGGAGGAGGAGGAGGAGGAGGAGGAGGAGGAAGTGGACAATGAAGGCCAGGAGCACAATGACAGTTCTAAAACCAACGGTCACGTGATCATGGGTGTGCAGGGTCGCCTGTCTCCGCCGGCTCCCAGCATCCCGCAGTCCTCGCCGCTCCTCTGCCCTCTGGTGGAGTCGGAGATCAGCACGACCGACCGCGACGCCTCCGACACCTCCTACGAGCTTTACAACGGAGAAACAGCTGGACTCACCAACGGAGCGCGGCACCGCGGCACCACACCGCGCTTCCCAGAGCTGCCGCTGGATCCCGCGGCAGCCGACGGTGAGCCGGATGAGGCCCAGGCTCTCAGTGGAAACACGGACCGCAGCCGGACGGTGTCGTCGTCCAGCACCGGAGACACGCCCAAAGGTCAGACTCGCTCACACACACTGACGCCACTGCTGTATGTTGAGCTTATACACACTCCGTCTGTCTGTCCTGCAGCAAGGGTCCGAGCGGCCGATCTGCTGGTCAATCCTCTGGATCCGCGGAACGCAGACGTTCTGAGAGTCAAAATCGCTGATCTGGGCAATGCATGTTGGGTGGTAAGACACTGTAGATGACACATGATTGTAAATGGCTAAGCTGTGTGCAGATCTCTGTAGATCTGATGTGCGATCGCATTTCCAGCACAAACACTTCACTGAGGACATCCAGACGCGGCAGTACCGCTCCATCGAGGTCCTGATTGGCGCGGGATACAGCACTCCGGCGGACATCTGGAGCACAGCCTGCATGGTGAGCGTCCGCTCGTTGTGAGTGTCTGTCTGTGTTCACAGCGCTTCATCTCTGCTCTTGTCTGCAGGCGTTCGAGCTGGCCACCGGCGACTATCTGTTCGAGCCGCACTCGGGCGAAGACTACTCTCGTGATGAAGGTACAGATGTTCAGGCTTCTCAGCAGATGTTCAGAATGAGGACGGTTCACTCCAGTTTACTGCACATTCTCAGAGTCCGGTTATTAACATTATCACTACTGATGACAGTCAGACTCAGTACCTGGATGGGAGACCTCCTGGGGAAACCAGGTTGCTGCTGGTAGAGGTGTTAGTGAGGCCAGCAGGGGGCGCTCACCCTGTGGTCTGTGTGGGTCCTAACACCCCAGTATAGTGATGGGGACACTATACTGTAACAAGCACTGTCCTTCGGATGAGACATTAAACCGTGGTCCTGACTCTCTGTGGTCATTAAAAATCCCAGGATGTCCTTTGATAAAGAGTAGGGGTGTAACCCCGGCATCCTGGCCAAATTTGCCCATTAGCCTCTGTCTATCATGACCACCTAATCATCCTCATATACTGATTGGCTTCATCACTCTGTCTCCTCTCCACCAATCAGCTGGTGTGTGGTGGGCGTTCTGGCGCAATATGGCTGTTGTCGCATCATCCAGGTGGTGCTGCACGTTGGTGGTGGTTGAGGAGATTTCCCCCCTTCTATATATGTAAAGCGCTTTGAGTACCCAGAAAAGCACTATATAAATGTAACAAATTATTATTTAATTTATTAATATTATTATCTTAAAATAAACTGCATCTCTGACGTGAAGCAGAGACCAGCTGACTGGACATTATCACATGACCACTTAATGAATAAATCAATACATGCGAGTCTGAAACATGAATCTATAGTAACACTGAAACGATCAGTTTAGAGAATGACACCAGTGACCAATCACAATCAGACATTACACCAGTGACCAATCACAATCAGACATTACACCAGTGACCAATCACAATCCAGCATTACACCAGTGACCAATCACAATCAGACATTACACCAGTGACCAATCACAATCAGACATTACACCAGTGACCAATCACAATCCAGCATTACACCAGTGACCAATCACAATCCAGCATTACACCAGTGACCAATCACAATCAGACATTACACCAGTGACCAATCACAATCCAGCATTACACCAGTGACCAATCACAATCCAGCATTACACCAGTGACCAATCACAATCAGACATTACACCAGTGACCAATCACAATCCAGCATTACACCAGTAACCAATCACAATCAGCCATTACACCAGTGACCAATCACAATCAGACATTACACCGGTGACCAATCACAATCAGACATTACACCGGTGACCAATCACAATCCAGCATTACACCAGTGACCAATCACAATCAGACATTACACCAGTGACCAATCACAATCAGACATTACACCAGTGACCAATCACAATCCAGCATTACACCAGTAACCAATCACAATCCAGCATTACACCAGTGACCAATCACAATCAGACATTACACCAGTGACCAATCACAATCCAGCATTACACCAGTAACCAATCACAATCCAGCATTACACCAGTGACCAATCATAATCAGACATTACAACAGTGACCAATCACAATCAGACATTACACCAGTGACCAATCACAATCAGACATTACACCGGTGACCAATCACAATCAGACATTACACCGGTGACCAATCACAATCAGACATTACACATGTGACCAATCACAATCAGACATTACACCAGTGACCAATCACAATCAGACATTACATCAGTGACCAATCACAATCAGACATTACATCAGTGACCAATCACAATCAGACATTACACCAGTGACCAATCACAATCAGACATTACACCGGTGACCAATCACAATCAAGCATTACACCGGTGACCAATCACAATCAGACATTACACCAGTGACCAATCACAATCAGACATTACACCAGTGACCAATCACAATCAGACATTACACCAGTGACCAATCACAATCAGACATTACACCAGTGACCAATCACAATCAAGCATTACACCGGTGACCAATCACAATCAGACATTACACCGGTGACCAATCATAATCAGACATTACACCACTGACTAATCACAATCAGACATTACACCAGTGACCAATCACAATCAGACATTACACCGGTGACCAATCACAATCAGACATTACACCGGTGACCAATCACAATCAAGCATTACACCGGTGACCAATCACAATCAGACATTACACCGGTGACCAATCACAATCAGACATTACACCGGTGACCAATCACAATCAGACATTACACCGGTGACCAATCACAATCAGACATTACACCGGTGACCAATCATAATCAGACATTACACCAGTGACCAATCATAATCAGACATTGCACCAGTGACCAATCACAATCAGACATTACTCCAGTGACCAATCACAATCAAGCATTACACCAGTGACCAATCACAATCAGACATTACACCAGTGACCAATCACAATCAAGCATTACACCAGTGACCAATCACAATCAAGCATTACACCAGTGACCAATCAGACATTACACCAGTGACCAATCACAATCAGACATTACACCAGTGACCAATCAGACATTACACCAGTGACCAATCACAATCAGACATTACACCAGTGACCAATCAGACATTACACCAGTGACCAATCACAGTCCAGCATTACACCAGTGACCAATCACAGTCCAGCATTACACCAGTGACCAATCACAGTCCAGCATTACACCAGTGACCAATCACAATCAGACATTACACCAGTGACCAATCATAATCAGACATTACACCAGTAACCAATCACAATCAGATTGCAGCCGATGTGGTCATGTGACACGTGCATTCTGAACAGCTGTGATTCTGTCACTCGCTCTGAACTCTGATAATCTTCATTCTGTCTTTGACTGTCGCTCAGGATTAAACCCAGCTAAGCGTTAGCCTTCAGATGTTTGCAGTGTTTCTGGCTGATACTAAACTCCTGGCCCTTCCGCTTTCTCCCTCTGATCTCTTCCTCTCTGTATTTTCCCGTCACGCCTCCCTCCTCTTCCTCTTTCTCTCTCCTGTAGATCATATAGCTCACATCATAGAGCTTCTTGGCTGCATCCCTCGACACTTTGCTCTTTCTGGAAAATATTCCCGGGAGTTCTTCAACCGGAGAGGTAGTGTTAGACTCAGAGGGAGTGACGGATGCCCGCGTCCGCCACACACACACACACTGCCGTTATAGGGCTGGAGTTTAAAGGGTCATCAAATGTATTTTCCCATCTTTATATCATGTTTTTGGAGATTAGTTTATGAAGTTTTTTTTTCACCAAAAAGTTTCAAATATTCATAGACATGGACATTTTTCAGCTCTTCATTTGGATGGTAGGCTTTCTCTTTCAGAAACACGGCCACTGCTGTGAGTGAACTTCTTCAGTTAGTGTTACCCAGACGTCAGTGTGTGTGATGGCAGACGCACCCGTCCGTCCTCCTGCACCGCTGCATGAATAACTGATGTTGTGTGTGTGTGTGTGTGTGTGTGTGTGTGTTCGGTGGTCAGACCACATCGCTCTGATTATGGAGTTACTGGGAAAACTCCCCCGCAAGATCATCGCAGCAGGAAAATACAGCCGCGAGTTCTTCTCAAAGAAAGGTAACCGTAACTCTGCAGCCTGACGCCTCCTCCTCCAGGACTGTCCCGTTCACACCAGCAGATCGGAGATCAGTTTATCTAAATCTTTCCTTCAGCGTGTCTTGCAGCAATAATAAGGGCGGGTCTTACGGTAATAATGGGGGTGTGTCTTACAGTAATAATGAGGGCGGGTCTTACGGTAATAATAGGCATGTCTTACAGTAATAATGAGGGCGGGTCTTACGGTAATAATGGGGGTGTCTTGCAGTAATAATGAGGGCGGGTCTTATGTAATAATGGGGGTGTGTCTTACAGTAATAATGAGGACGTGTCTTACAGTAATAATGGGCGTGTCTTACAGTAATAATGGGCGTGTCTTACAGTAGTAATGAGGGTGTGTCTTACAGTAGTAATGAGGGCGTGTCTTGCAGTAGTAATGAGGGTGTGTCTTACAGTAGTAATGAGGGCGTCTTACAGTAGTAATGGGGGCGTGTCTTACAGTAGTAATGAGGGTGTGTCTTACAGTAGTAATGGGGGCGTGTCTTACAGTAGTAATGAGGGTGTGTCTTACAGTAGTAATGAGGGCGTGTCTTACAGTAGTAATGAGGGTGTGTCTTACAGTAGTAATGAGGGTGTGTCTTACAGTAGTAATGAGGGCGTGTCTTACAGTAGTAATGGGGGCGTGTTTTACAGTAGTAATGAGGGTGTGTCTTACAGTAATAATGGGCGTGTCTTACAGTAGTAATGAGGGTGTGCCTTACAGTAGTAATGGGGGCGTGTCTTACAGTAGTAATGAGGCCGTGTCTTACAGTAATAATGGGCGTGTCTTACAGTAGTAATGGGGGCGTGTCTTACAGTAGTAATGAGGCCGTGTCTTACAGTAATAATGGGCGTGTCTTACAGTAGTAATGAGGGTGTGTCTTACAGTGTAATGGGGCGTGTCTTACAGTAGTAATGAGGGCGTGTCTTACAGTAATAATGGGCGTGTCTTACAGTAGTAATGAGGGTGTGTCTTACAGTAGTAATGAGGGTGTGTCTTACAGTAATAATGGGCGTGTCTTACAGTAGTAATGAGGGCGTGTCTTACAGTAATAATGGGCGTGTCTTGCAGTAGTAATGAGGGCGTGTCTCACAGTAGTAATGAGGGCGTGTCTTACAGTAGTAATGGGGCGCGTCTTACAGTAGTAATGAGGCCGTGTTTTACAGTAATAATGGGCGTGTCTTACAGTAGTAATGAGGGCGTGTCTTACACTAGTAATGGGGGCGTGTCTTACAGTAGTAATGAGGCCGTGTCTTACACTAGTAATGGGGGCGTGTCTTACAGTAGTAATGAGGCCGTGTCTTACAGTAATAATGGGTGTGTTTTACAGTAGTAATGGGGGCGTGCCTTACAGTAGTAATGATGGCGTGTCTTACAGTAATAGTGGGCGTATTGCAGTAGTAATCATCTGTTTTCTCTGCAGTAGCTGATCTGGTGCACTTCCATCTGCAGGTGAACTACGGCACATCACGAAACTCAAGCCCTGGTCTCTGTTTGACGTGCTGGTGGAAAAATACGGCTGGTCGGCCGAGGACGCCGGTCACTTCACGCACTTCCTGTTGCCCATGCTGGAGATGGTGCCGGAGAAACGAGCCTCCGCTTCAGAATGCCTCACCCACCCCTGGCTGAACTCATAGCACTTTTGTCCCTCAGACTTACTGACGCCCCCTGCGGCCCCGTCCTGAACTGCAGCCCAGCGTCATTAGAGAGGAAGAGCCAGAGACGAGGGGCTTCAGGGAGACGAGGGTGGGCTTCAACACACACACATGGGAGAAACAAGCCTGTCTTTATACCTGAAGCTTCGTTCACCGTCTTCCTCAACCTCATTCAACAGAATTTTACAGGCTGAACATAGAAAGTGAGATCATAAAACTTTTATGACATTTATGATATTTTCATGACATTTTAAGATGTTTAATTTTAAGAAACGGGACAGGGGTTTTGGTAAGGGTTCGAAACTCTTGTGAATGTCCTAGGAAAACAATCATTTATACAGAGGAATTAATTCACACAGAGATTAATATATGTGAGCAGTCGGTCTGTAATATAACGATTCGTCTCAGTGGCTGAGTTACTGACACCAACAGTAAGAGTGTGTGTGTGTGTGTGAGCAACACAAACTGTTAGTTGAGGTTTCTGACGTTCAGGAAGCCCACCTAAGACACTCACACATGAAGCCCCGCCTCCTTTCGCCCTACCGTCTAATCAGGTTCTTCAACGGAGCCATTTACCTCGCACACACACACACACACACACACACACTGCCTCTGGAAAACATGAATGCTGAAAGAGCCACTTTGGTTTGTGGAGAGACGCCCGAGATTGAACGGATGGACGGACATTTCTGCGTTCCTCGTCTGGTTTTATGTTTTTATCCAGAGATTCTAATCCCTCAGATCCAATGACAACATTCCTGATTCTCCAGCGCTGACGACTGTCTGCACTTCCTCCGGCCGGACGGGCGTCTCGGGTTAATGAGGACGCACTCGTGTTTGTATGTTTTGTTCAGGGAAACTTAACGATGTACAGAGATCCAGCAAACTGTCCAAAAACTCGCAACTGCTTGAGCGCAAGATAAACACACATCGCTGTTAGGAGACGAGCATCACGGCAGCCATCGTCATAGAGACGAGCATCACGGCGGCGGTCGTCATAGAGACGAGCATCACGGCAGCCATCGTCATAGAGACGAGCATCACGGCGGCGGTCGTCATGGAGACACGCCGTTCCCGTGGCCTCACGCTGCTCATCATCATCATCATCATCATCACAGTTAGTCCAGTTGCCTATTTTCGCAATAAAAGTAGATGGTGAAATATTTTTAAAAATATTTAAATTAATTTAAAGAAAAGAAGTTCTCTGGTGTTGTGACAGTGACAGAGTTTCGTCGTAATACGGTGATTGTGTTTTGTCTCTTTCCAGATGTTTTGTTAGTTTTTATTGGTTGTCACTTCCTTCACGACGGACTCTGTGAGGATCATGTGACACTCATGAACTCTATTGGACATTTTTGCAATAATAGTGATTATGATGATGAATTTTTGCACCGAAAGCCCCTGATGTGTCTCGCTCAGCCTCGCTGACTGTTCTTCCCAACGTCCCTTGTTTTTCATCCACAGATTTAATAAAACTGTAAATTATTGGATCCCTGAGCATTTGCACCGTTCTTCTTCTGGTGTATGTTTAAGATGTCATCAGGATGATGAAGGACGAGATGATGCGAGTGTGTTCGCTGAAATACATCATCATCAGCTGACACGCTGGTGTGGGATAAACACTCGTGTGTGTTTCTCTGGAGTGCAGCTTTAAATATTCCTTGACCTTTTAAAAGTAAATTGTGTGTCAGAGGTCAGTAAAGGCCTGTAAACGCTGAAGCTAGAACTGATGCAGTGAAAACCATCATCATCAGCTGAAGCAGGAATTCATTCAGAGACTCGTTTCAATAGAATCATGTGTAGTTATGAGTTTGATCTGTTGACGGGTGAGTCTTTAATGAGCTCCAGCTGAGATGAAGATCACTAGTCCTGCAGATTCAGCTTTGTTCTACTTCATGTTTTTAGAGTGACACTGCAGGCTGAGCTCGAGTTGAGTCCAGTTTAGATGATGTCCGGTTTTGTCTGCCTCCTGATCGATTGCTCCTGTCTGCCTTGCTGCTGAGTGTTTTGCGTCTGTAGCTCCGTACAGCTTTGCTTTTTAATCTCTATTTGATATCATTCCTTGTTGTTTATACTGATAAATATAACTTACTCATCACCATATATGGTTTAATATTGCCTATCACATTAAATCTGACATCACTATCACAACGCGTTAGCATTTCACTAGCCTGTTAGCCTGCTATCCGTGCATCTGGGTCTCCTGTTTTTCTCTCTCGTGCCTTTTACGAGTCCATCAAACAACTCGGGTGATTTGGATTAGTCAACAAACACGGTGAGTCATGTCATCTTATTGTCACTTGCACTGCCTGTCACATGTTTAGCATAGTCTTCTCTGTCAGTGTAGAGGGCTTCACATGTGATAAATGTAAGGAGATAGTCAGGCTGACGGACAAGATTTCAGAATTAGAGACACGCATCCAGACTTTATCTGAGAGTAGTGAGAACAAAACAGCTTTAGACACTACTTTGGATGCGACTAGCTCAGTGAACTCTGTACATTGTTCGGTTCCGGCTGTAGAGCCCGTGCAGCAGGGCAACTGGGTGACAGTGAAACGGCATAGTCGCGGATCAAAAAAACACTCTTCCGTTCCGATTAGAACGTCAAACAGGTTCTCCCCGCTCAGTGATGCACCCACTGAGAATCCTGTTGAAAGTGCCCTAGTTATTGGTGATTCTATTACACGGAACGTGAAAATAGAGACACCAGCCACCATAGTCACATGTTTACCGGGAGCCAGAGCACCTGACATCAAAGCTAATTTAAAAGTGCTGGCTAATGCTAATCGTAAACCGTCTGCTAGCTGTCTCGCGTCACAGAAGTCAGATAAATCCCAGCACATAGAGACTCTTTCACCTAGATATTATCACATAGAGACTGTGTCTGTTCCACGAATTAGTAAATACAAAATACTCTCGAACCCATTTAAGGGTAAAAATATAATTGATGTCCAACAAATAAATAACAGATATAATACAGATGAATAAATGATAAACCCCGGGCTGCTGAATATTCAATCCCTTCCCTCAAAAACGCTTATTGTTAATGATATGATTACAGATAATAATCTAGATGTGCTGTGTTTGACAGAAACCTGGCTAAAACCTGACGACTACATTACTTTAAATGAGTCCACCGCACAAGATTATTGTTATAAACACAAGCCGCGTCTGAAAGGTAAAGGGGGAGGTGTTGCTGTAATTTATAATAATATCTTCAGTATTACTCAGAAGTCTAGTTTCAAATATAATTCCTTTGAAGTTTTGGTGCTTTACATAACGTTATGTAGTGAAATTGATAAATCCTGTTTAACATTTGTGTTGGCTACTGTATACAGGCCACCAGGGCACAACACACACTTTATCAGAGAATTTGCTGATTTTCTATCAGAGTTAGTACTGGCTACAGATAAAGTCCTAATTGTTGGTGATTTTAATATCCATGTAGACAATGAAAAAGACGCATTGGGATTGGCATTTAGAGAGTTAGGCAACACGTGTCAGGACCCACTCATCGCCGTAATCATACTTTAGACCTAATATTGTCACATGGAATAAATGTTGATACCGTTGAAATTCTGCAGCAGAGCGATGACATCTCAGATCATTACCTAGTATCATGTATGCTTAATTTAGCAAAGGCTGCAAAGCCGTCCCCTCGCTTCAAATATGGCAGGACTATCACTGCTGAAACTAAAGATTTCTTTATAAATAAACTTCCTCATCAGTTTCATCTCCTCAGCATCCCAGATAGCCCAGAGGAACTCGATGTTGCAACAGAAACTATTGACTCTCTCTTTTCCAGCACTTTAGACACAGTTGCTCCTCTGCGCTTAAAGAAGATTAAAGAAAATACTCCAATGCCGTGGTACAACGAGCACACCCGGGCCCTTAAAACAGCAGCCAGAAAAATGGAGTGCAGCTGGAAGAAAACAAAACTGGAAGTTTTTCGCATTTTGTGGAAAGAGAGCATGATTTCATACAGAAAGGCCGTAAAAACTGCTAGATCTGCTTATTTCTCGACTCTCTTAGAAGAAAACAAACACAACCCTAGGTATTTATTCGATACAGTGGCTAAATTAACCAAAAATAAAGCTTCAACTTCTGATGTCTGCCAACAGCACAGCAGTAATGACTTTATGAACTTCTTTACTTGTAAGATTGATAATATTAGGAAAAAAATTATAACCATGCAGCCGTCTACTACTGTATCACATCAGACAGTGCATTGTAGTGTCACTGAGGAAAAATTACATTCATTCACTGCTATAGGAGAAGAAGAATTGGCTAAACTCATTAAATCATCTAAATCAACAACATGTATGCTCGACCCTATACCGACTAAACTACTAAAAGAGATGCTTCCAGAGGTCATAGATCCTCTTCTTAATATCATTAATTCATCCTTGACATTAGGATATGTACCAAAAACTTTTAAGTTGGCTATTATTACTCACTTATTAAAAAACTGACCCTACAGAATTAGTCAATTACAGGCCAATCTCAAATCTACCCTTTCTGTCAAAAATACTAGAAAAGGCAGTGTCCTCACAATTATGCTCCTTTTTAGAAAGAAATGGTATCTGTGAGGATTTCCAGTCAGGATTTAGACCGTATCATAGTACTGAGACTGCTCTCATTAGAGTTACAAATGATTTACTCTTATCATCCGATCGTGGTTGTATCTCTCTGTTAGTGTTACTCGATCTTAGCACTGCATTCGATACCATCGACCACAACATTCTTTTGAATAGACTTGAAAATTATGTTGGCATTAGTGGAATTGCATTGGCATGGTTTAAATCATACTTATCTGACCGTTATCAGTTTGTAGCAGTAAATGAAGAGATGTCACACCGATCACAAGTTCAGTATGGAGTACCGCAGGGCTCAGTGCTAGGACTGTTGCTCTTCACCCTGTACATGCTACCACTGGGAGATATCATTAGGAAGCATGGCGTTAGTTTTCATTGTTATGCTGACGATACTCAGCTCTATATTTCTTCACGCCCTGACGAAACTTACCAATTCACAAGATTAACGGAATGCATAGCTGATATAAAAAATTGGATGACTAGTAATTTCCTGCAACTTAATTCAGAAAAAACAGAATTTTTAATTATTGGACAAAAAAACTCCACATGTAGTAACCTAGAATACTGTCTAACACTTGATGGCTGCTCTGTCAAGTCCTCGTCGTCAGTGAGGAACCTGGGTGTGCTCTTTGATACCAATCTCTCATTTGAAAGCCACGTTTCTAGCATCTGTAAAACTACATTCTACCATCTTAAAAATATATCTAAATTACGGCACATGCTTTCAATGCAAAATGCTGAACAGTTAGTTCATGCGTTCATGACCTCAAGGCTAGATTATTGTAATGCTCTACTGGGTGGTTGCCCTGCTCGCTTAATAAATAAACTGCAGCTGGTCCAAAACGCAGCAGCTCGAGTTCTTACTAGAACCAGGAAGTATGACCATATTAGCCCGGTTCTGTCAACACTGCACTGGCTCCCTATTAAACATTGCATACATTTTAAAATCTTGCTAATTACTTACAAAGCACTAAATGGTTTAGCTCCCCAGTACTTGAGCGAGCTCTTAACGCATTATACTCCATCACGTCTATTGTGGTCTCAAAACTCTGGCCAGTTGATAATACCTAGAATATCAAAATCAACTGCAGGCGGTCGATCCTTTTCCTATTTAGCACCCAAACTCTGGAACAGCCTTCCTAGCATTGTTCGGGAAGCAGACACACTCTGTCAGTTTAAATCTAGACTAAAAACACATCTCTTTACTATGGCATACACACAGAACATTATCAATTTATATTATTATAATCAGTTAAATGATTGTTAGGCTGCATTAACTAGGTCAGCCGGAACCGGGAACACTTCCCATAACACCTGATGTACTCGTTACATCATAAGAAGAATGGCATCTACGCTAATGTTAGTCTCTCTGTTTATCCCAAGGTTTACCGCAGTCAGCCGGATCCGGGCCGTATCCAGATCAGATGGTGGACCAGCGCCTGGACACGACCAACGCATCCCTGAAGTGTCAGAGAGACCGTGTTCACTAGACTCTCCCTGTGACGCCTCATCGGCACGACATCCAGTCAAATTACCTTTATTTATGTAGCGCTTTTTACAATGCCGATTGTTTCAAAGCAGCTTCACAGTGTTAACAGGAAAATAATGCAACAGAATTTGATTCGGCTGTACAGCCGCTCCGGAGAAAACGGTGATGTCATCAGCTCAGTTCAATAATCATACAGAGCATCCGGAAAGTATTCACAGCGCTTCACTTATTCCACATTTTGTTATGTTACAGCCTTATTCTAAAATGGATTAAATTCATAATTTTTTTCCCCTCAATTCTATAAACAATACCCCATAATGACAATGTGAAAGAAGTTTGTTTGAAATCTTTGAAAATTTATTAAAAATAAAAAACGAAACAATCACATGTACATAAGTATTCACAGCCTTTGCCATGACACTCATCATTGAGCTCAGGTGCTCCTGTTTCCACTGATCCTCCTTGAGATGTTTCTACAGCTTGACTGGAGTCCACCTGTGGTCAATTCAGCTGATTGGACATGACTGGGAAAGGCACACACCTGTCTATATAAGGTCCCACAGGTAACAGTGCATGTCAGAGCACAAACCAAGCCATGAAGTCCAAGGGATTGTCTGCAGACCTCCGAAACAGGACTGTACGAGGCACAGATCTGGAGAAGGGTAGAGAAACATTTCTGCAGCAGTGAAGGCCCCAATGAGCACAGTGGCCTCCATCATCTGTAAATGGAAGAAGTTTGGAACCACCAGGATTCTTCCTAGAGCTGCCGCCCGGACAAACTGAGCGATCGGGGGAGAAGGACCTTAGTCAGCGAGGTGACCAAGAACCAGATGGTCAGAGCTCCAGCGTTTCTCTGTGGAGAACCTTCCAGAAGAACAACCATCTCTGCAGCACTAATTAAATCACTGACAGAGACTCCTCCCCCATCAGCCAATCACTGTGGCTATAGTTATTAAGCGTGTTGACATCATCCATAGCAACGAGGTCAGCCCCGCCCTTTCTCTTAGCTCAAGACTTCTCTCTGTTCCTTAGTAACAGTTGCTCTCAGCAGCTTTGGGAAAGGGTTTTAAGAGAAAACTCTTAACTAAGAACTTTTCCTGTGCGTTCACACCAGACGTGACTTGCACGAATAAATTGCACTATTCGCGTGTAGTTGGACGCTTGAACATTTTGAGTTTACTCGCTTCATTCGCGCGTGACGTTCACAAATTCGCGTCATGGAAGGGGCTTCTGCAAGGCGGCTCGTCTCGTTGCGAAATGGCTGACATGGATTGTTTTAAAATACGGAGAATACGCTCAATTCGCTGGCTTTAGCTAGCTTGTAGTCTCAATATGTATAGCTCAAATTGAGTAAAGAGCATTTTTACAACTTACCCCTTACTCCTTACTCACTTTCTTCCAAGCGAGATCCTTTTTTTTATTCCTGTTTCTGTAAAGTACGAAGATGTATCGTACAGCTCCGGGTATCCACGTATGATTTTATCCTCATTGTTGTCACTACTAGAGCAAGCTCCGGCGTGAATATCTGCCAAAGTTGAGATTTTTCAACTTGCGCGAATCACAGGTTATGCGCGTCAAACGCCCGAAACGCTCAATTCGCGCCACGTCATTCACGCTGCAGAATGTCTATTTGCGTCTTTGCATTGACATAACATGTAAATCACTCGCGCTTAATTCGCATCTGGTGTGAACGCACCATTACTGCTATTTAGGAGAACTCGAGATGTTTTATGAATGCGGCAGTGAATATATAATAAGTGCTGTGACAAATCAGCCTTTACTAGCACAAACACAGGCGTGTGTATTAGTGATTTACACTAGAGCACGGTTTGGAGCAGGACTCTTAAGCTGGGCATACACTGTGCGATTTTCGTCTGATTTCGAAGAGTGCGACTCTTTTGGGTCGGGCTGATTTTCAGCTTTGTCGTGCGCCGTTTGTCGTGAGGTGTTCGTGCAGTGTACAGGGGGAAACGAGAGGCGAGATACCTCTCCCGATCGGCAATCGGATGAATTTCTGGCATAATTCTGGTCGCTCCTTGTGAGGGTATCCCAGCTGAAGCAGAGCCACGAACTGATCGCCCTATTTGCCCTCACTGCGCCTGCGCCAAAGCAGAAGCTGAACCATTTCATCTTTAATGCAGCAAGAAAGAAAAACGAAAAGAGGGCGATCTTTTAGTTCTGTAGGCAGCCATCAAATAGCAGCAATTAGGCAAACTGTTGTTCGTGTAGTAAATGGATAATCTAAGTCTTCCAAACCACCGTGAAGCCTATCCAGCACCTTTTATTAATTCAGCTAGCCTACTTGATCATTAATTTACTTGTTTCACTTTCACACTATATTTACTATTTATCTACTTTTATTTACTATTATGGTAACACTTTATTTTAAGGGTCCAGAATAATTCATTAGTTAAGCGTTAATTAATGATTAACTTGTTCACAATTAAGCATTAGTTAAGCACGAACACACTAGTAATTAATGATTAACTTTACATTTTAATACGTTAAACAAAACTACACTTTAAAACCCTAAAATGAATAACATTTCTGTAATCATTTAACCATTATTTATCATGTAATACTTATTTTGTTCGCCGTGGGACACAATGACTAGAAAGTACACCAAAACGCAACATTTAATTCACAAAAGACACCAGTTTAATTTGTTCGCTGTGATCCACATCTTTAAAATAAATCTGCAAGCGCAGTGTGCACGAGAGTAGCCTAATGTCGGTGAAGACTCAAACCCAGTCAATTAGAGAAAGTAAAATCTGAGGAGCGTTCGGCGCATAATGTCACCCCTCTCTTCATCTCTCTGCACTGGCTACCACTCGCTGCCCGCAGTAAGTTCAAGGCGCTGACGCTTGCTTATGGATCCACCACAGGCTCAGCACCGCATACTTCCACTCCATCCTATGAGTCTACACCCCCACCAGAAGCCTCCACTCAGCTAAAGAGCGCCGGCTGGTGTTACCATCCCAGAGAGCCATGAAATCCCTCTCCAGAACTTTTTCTTCGCTGTTCCCAGCTGGTGGAACGATCTTCCCACCTCTATCCGGATGGCAGAATCACTGACATCATTCAAAAAACAGCTAAAAACCCATCTCTTCCGCGAGCACTTAAAATCATCATACATTTATTTTTTATTTTTTTTTTATTTTTTTAAATCTTTCTTTTTTCCTCTATCTTTCTCTACACCCTCCCTATTCTAGCTTAGGCTACTCTGAGCAATGCCCGAAACGTAGTATCTAAGGCACTTCTTGCGTTTCTTCGCCTCTTCATGACGGATCGCTTCCTGTACTCCTCAGTTGTAAGTCGCTGTGGATAAAAGCGTCTGCTAAATGATAACGTAGCCTATAAGTGTCTTCATTTATTTTCTTAATATTTCTCTTGTGGCCATATAGCCTAGTGAAATTACAGGCCTATAATTCATTGTAGCTATAATCGGCCTAAATGTTTTTAAATAATTGAATTTTAATGAGGAGTAAGCTAATCTATCTCTTTCATTATGCAGCGTGTCGGGCATTAATGCGTTATGAAATTGTTGCGGGGGGAAAATGAAATGTAATGTCAATTTAATAATAAAAGTAGGCCTACCCTAACAATAATAATTTAATACAGAAATTGAAAATGCTAATTCCTCTCTCTATAATAGCCTACACCATGGGCTATCGGCGCAACAGGCACGGGGTTTATCATGCATAATTTAACACGTACAGTGTGAGCAGAAGTCGAGCTCAGCGATCTCCTCGTACAGTGCGGGCACAATAATCGTGGCTTTACACCGCATGCGATCTCCTCGTACAGTGCGGGCACAATAATCGTGGCTTTACACCGCATGCGATCTCCTCGTACAGTGCGGGCACAATAATCGTGGCTTTACACCGCATGCGATCTCCTCGTACAGTGCGGGCACAATAATGGTGGCTTTACACGGCATGCGATCTCCTCGTACAGTGCGGGCACAATAATCGTGGCTTTACACCGCATGCGATCTCCTCGTACAGTGCGGGCACAATAATCGTGGCTTTACACCGCATGCGATCTCCTCGTACAGTGCGGGCACAATAATCGTGGCTTTACACCGCATGCGATCTCCTCGTACAGTGCGGGCACAATAATCGTGGCTTTACACCGCATGCGATCTCCTCGTACAGTGCGGGCACAATAATCGCGGCTTTACACCGCATGCGATCTCCTCGTACAGTGCGGGCACAATAATCGTGGCTTTACACGGCATGCGATCTCCTCGTACAGTGCGAGCACAATAATCGCGGCTTTACACCGCATGCGATCTCCTCGTACAGTGCGGGCACAATAATCGTGGCTTTACACCGCATGCGATCTCCTCGTACAGCGCGAGCACAATAATCGTGGCTTTACACCGCATGCGATCTCCTCGTACAGTGCGGGCACAATAATCGTGGCTTTACACCGCATGCGATCTCGTACAGCGCGGGCACAATAATCGTGGCTTTACACCGCATGCGATCTCCTCGTACAGCGCGAGCACAATAATCGTGGCTTTACACCGCATGCGATCTCGTACAGCGCGGGCACAATAATCGTGGCTTTACACGGCATGCGATCTCCTCGTACAGCGGGAGCACAATAATCGTGGCTTTACACCGCATGCGATCTCGTACAGTGCGGGCACAATAATCGTGGCTTTACATCGCATGCGATCTCCTCGTACAGTGCGGGCACAATAATCGTGGCTTTACATCGCATGCGATCTCCTCGTACAGTGCGGGCACAATAATCGTGGCTTTACACCGCATGCGATCTCCTCGTACAGTGCGGGCACAATAATCGTGGCTTTACATCGCATGCGATCTCCTCGTACAGTGCGGGCACAATAATCGTGGCTTTACATCGCATGCGATCTCCTCGTACAGTGCGGGCACAATAATCGCGGCTTTACATCGCATGCGATCTCCTCGTACAGTGCGGGCACAATAATCGTGGCTTTACACGGCATGCGATCTCCTCGTACAGTGCGGGCACAATAATCGTGGCTTTACACCGCATGCGATCTCCTCGTACAGTGCGGGCACAATAATGGTGGCTTTACACGGCATGCGATCTCCTCGTACAGTGCGGGCACAATAATCGTGGCTTTACACCGCATGCGATCTCCTCGTACAGTGCGGGCACAATAATGGTGGCTTTACACGGCATGCGATCTCCTCGTACAGTGCGGGCACAATAATCGTGGCTTTACACCGCATGCGATCTCGTACAGCGCGGGCACAATAATCGTGGCTTTACATCGCATGCGATCTCCTCGTACAGTGCGGGCACAATAATCGCGGCTTTACATTGCATGCGATCTCCTCGTACAGTGCGGGCACAATAATCGCGGCTTTACATTGCATGCGATCTCCTCGTACAGTGCGGGCACAATAATCGTGGCTTTACACCGCATGCGATCTCCTCGTACAGTGCGAGCACAATAATCGTGGCTTTACACGGCATGCGATCTCCTCGTACAGTGCGAGCACAATAATCGTGGCTTTACACGGCATGCGATCTCCTCGTACAGTGCGGGCACAATAATCGTGGCTTTACACGGCATGCGATCTCCTCGTACAGTGCGGGCACAATAATCGTGGCTTTACACGCCATGCGATCTCCTCGTACAGTGCGGGCACAATAATCGTGGCTTTACACCGCATGCGATCTCCTCGTACAGTGCGGGCACAATAATCGTGGCTTTACACCGCATGCGATCTCCTCGTACAGTGCGAGCACAATAATCGTGGCTTTACACGGCATGCGATCTCCTCGTACAGTGCGGGCACAATAATCGTGGCTTTACACCGCATGCGATCTCCTCGTACAGTGCGAGCACAATAATCGCGGCTTTACACCGCATGCGATCTCCTCGTACAGTGCGGGCACAATAATCGTGGCTTTACACCGCATGCGATCTCCTCGTACAGTGCGAGCACAATAATCGTGGCTTTACACGGCATGCGATCTCCTCGTACAGTGCGGGCACAATAATCGTGGCTTTACACCGCATGCGATCTCCTCGTACAGTGCGGGCACAATAATCGTGGCTTTACACGGCATGCGATCTCCTCGTACAGTGCGGGCACAATAATCGTGGCTTTACACGGCATGCGATCTCCTCGTACAGTGCGGGCACAATAATCGTGGCTTTACATCGCATGCGATCTCCTCGTACAGTGCGGGCACAATAATCGTGGCTTTACACCGCATGCGATCTCCTCGTACAGTGCGGGCACAATAATCGTGGCTTTACATCGCATGCGATCTCCTCGTACAGTGCGGGCACAATAATCGTGGCTTTACACCGCATGCGATCTCCTCGTACAGTGCGGGCACAATAATCGCGGCTTTACACCGCATGCGATCTCCTCGTACAGTGCGGGCACAATAATCGTGGCTTTACACGCCATGCGATCTCCTCGTACAGTGCGGGCACAATAATCGTGGCTTTACACCGCATGCGATCTCCTCGTACAGTGCGGGCACAATAATCGTGGCTTTACACCGCATGCGATCTCCTCGTACAGTGCGAGCACAATAATCGTGGCTTTACACGGCATGCGATCTCCTCGTACAGTGCGGGCACAATAATCGTGGCTTTACACCGCATGCGATCTCCTCGTACAGTGCGAGCACAATAATCGCGGCTTTACACCGCATGCGATCTCCTCGTACAGTGCGGGCACAATAATCGTGGCTTTACACCGCATGCGATCTCCTCGTACAGTGCGGGCACAATAATCGTGGCTTTACACGGCATGCGATCTCCTCGTACAGTGCGGGCACAATAATCGTGGCTTTACACGGCATGCGATCTCCTCGTACAGTGCGGGCACAATAATCGTGGCTTTACACGGCATGCGATCTCCTCGTACAGTGCGGGCACAATAATTGTGGCTTTACATCGCCTTACTCAGGAGGATTTACTCTACTCATCTCAACACTGTACCTCATATCAGGCAGTGAGAGCATTGATGTACAAATTCATATTTTGAAGGTCAATATTAAAAGCTTTTATTTCACGTTATAAACCTTGAAAACAATTACAATTTAAATTCTAGCACGTTAAATTCTTTGTAAATATTTGTTGATGCTCTTATCAGGGAGTGAATCAATAGTATTTTAATATTAAAGTAAATATTGAGTAATTTTTTTTTTCAGTAAATTAATTTACTCAAATTATGAATGCTGATTAATGTAATGAAGTGCGAGACGTCAGCTCTAGCTCAGGTCAGTGCAGTGTTTAACTCGAGTTATTCATCAGGGTTTAAACTTCAGTCACTGCATTGAAAAAACAATACTAAACACAAACTCGTTTTTATTCAGTTACTTCTACTTTGTAAATACTCGAGTACAATTTCGAGCTGAACCCGTATGTATAACCCTTCTCAGAAACGCTCTTAAGAACAGTCTTAAGCTTTGACTTAAGTGTCAAAAAAATCTTAGTAAAAAGTAGGACTTGTCTAAGAGTACGAGACTTTCATAAAGCAACTTTCAGTAAAGTCTGAGACTGATTCTTAAGTGCCGACTGAAGTGACACTTCAGTGTTGCAAACTAAGGACTACAGTGATGTCAGCGCAAAATGGCCGCCCTCAGCCAATAGTGAGCCTGCAGGAGTGAAGTCACAGCAGACACCAATCATTTAATGTAATTATAGTACAAGCATTTAATTGACACTAAAACTTTAATATTTAAATTTTAAACAAATTGCATTGTGCAAAATGATCATAAATTAGTACTGATGCTGTGGGATCCTTTTCTATTGATATCCATCTCCTCATATACAGTCGGAGCAATGATGCGACACGAGCTCCATCAACCGCTCCAGGGAAGGCCAAAATCCTCATAAAAGTGTCTGGCTTTTGCCGCATGGTTTGAATGTTAGTTGGGAAGTCAAGTCATGGCCCAAAGTCATCTTCAGCCTTTATTCAAGTATTAAAATTGTTAAACAGCGTTAACAATATAAAAACAAAATACATGCAAAAACAAGAGGACCAATTAAATATTAATAACTGAGGTTATCAATGTATGCTTTTTTTCCTGCGAGTGTTTTTCTAAAACATGTAGCTTTGCTTTTTTACCCACATTTAGTCAGATAAGTACCTTCACTAAGTTCAGGGTTTTGTTCTTCCCTCATTTTAAAATATAGTATAAAATAAAAACATTGTCCTCATATTTTAAGCAAACTTGTAGGGTCATTTAAAACCCCTCACACATGACTTTTGGCCACCACTGCGTGTTTGGTGTGGTCAGTGCCACAGTGCCCTTTAAGACCGTTAGTGTGCGGTCAGCACCGCTGCACATTTCCGGTCCCCAAAATATGACTCATTTCTGCAGTTAGAGCATTGATTTGTAGAGTGAGAAGAGTTAAAGATCTTACTAGGTCAGTTACAAAAAGAATATCTGGACGATCAAGCTTTTAGCATGTTATAAACTCATCCCCATCAGCATGTAACTCCACTGTATTATATTTCCGTTGGACGTGCGTCTCCTCTACTTGTAACTGGGTTAGGACGCCTCTCCAGCGCTCTTACATCATGCAGGAGCTGAGGCCTCGTCTTAACACCCGGGACCCTTTATGAATCACTTACTCTAAATATACATGCGGCCCTAATGTTCTTCCACTCAGGCGCGTTCCTGTGGAGTAAAGCGTTCACACAAACTCTAGTGTAGTTTGAGTCGCTCACGGCACACGTTTCTACGGAGACTCAGAAACCGGGAGAAAGACAAGGTTAACACTTCAGAACCTGACGGATCTCACACACACACAGAAATGAGGAGTCCAGCGCTGGTTTTCCAGAGTTTATTGAGAGATATATTACACGTGTTCAGACGCCGCGCGGGGTCTTGAAGTTCATGCCGACGGGAGGTTGGGTCACCTGGAGGTTCGACAGGCTGCCGAAATCCTGTGGGAAAACACAACATTAGTGACATCACTGGGCTAGAACACGAGACTGGTGCATCATGGGAAGCTGAACGAGAGCCGGCTGTGATCATGAGTGACGGCTTCAGCTGAACTACAGTAACAGCCTGAGAACCATCAGTCACATGACCGCTCTAACAGACGTGTGTGAGAAAGATTCAGGGTTTGTCAGGAACAGATCCAGCAAACACGGGAAAGACTTTCAGTTGCTTTTCCTGTTGTATCAATGACCTGGAGACGGACACTCCACAGTCACTTTCGACACAGGGTCACATGGTGTAAAGCAGGGGATCATGGGATGTTTAATGCTCACCAGAAGCTTGAGCATCTCCTTTGTGTCGGTGTCGACCTCAATGATCTCCTGATCCAGAGCGGAAACCTGCGGAAAAACAGCAGACCGTCAGAATCCACATCAGACCAGACTAACCCAGAGCCGGCCCAGATCAGAGCCAGCCCAGCGCCTTGACCAGAGCAACAGAAACGGATGAGACTCGTCGTCTTATAACAATAATAAAGTTATTCAGTTCATGACCTGAAATCATTCACACTAAACCCTAGATTAGTCTAAATGCGAGTCAGACCAGATTCAGATCTAAAACTATTAAAATATCTGCCAACTTAAACCTGCAATAACAAACATTGGTTGAAAAACTCAGGGCTTGACATTAACACCTGCCGACCCTGCCTGTCACAGTCACTCCCATGAGCCTCTGTGGTGGGTTGAGTTGTATTGTAGTCTTAAAAGGCGTCTCATCACGTGATTGATTATTAGACACCGCATTCATAAGCTCAACAGAGGCGTTCAGATCAGCTGGAGGTTTGCTCACACACAAATCTGCTCATCATAAACACTGCGTGTGTGTGTGAGAGACCGCGATCGACTGCGTGTGTGTGTGTGAGAGAGACCGTAATCGACTGTGTGTGGGTGTGTGTGTCAGACAGTGATCGAGTGTGTGTTTATGATGAGCAGATTTCAACCTCCAGCTGATCTGAACGCCTCTGATTATTAGACACCGCATTCATAAGCTCAACAGAATCATGTGATGAGACGCCTTTTGAGAAGACAACAACCCACCACAGAGGGTCATGGGAGTGACTGTTACACACGCCACAGCTCTCACACACAGGGTCGGCGGGTGTTAATGTCAAGCCCTGAAAAACTCATGAACACTAGAAATGTTGCCTTGGCAAACCAAAGTTAACAATATCAACTGGAAATAAATCAAAGTAATGCATCGCGTTTAAACGCTACAGTGAGCTTTGCTAATGCTAACGTTAGCGTGCATGTGAGAAAGATTCAGGGTTTGTCAGGAACAGATCCAGCAAACACGGGAAACTCTTTCAGTTGCTCTTCCTGTTGTATCAATGACCTGGAGACGGACGCTCCACAGCCACTTTCGACACAGGGTCACGTGACCTGACAGAGCATCATGGGACGCACCTCTGGGACGTAGTTGTCCCTGCGCTCGCGCTCCTCCTCCTGCAGTTTGATGGAGATTCCCCGGACCGGCCCTCTCTGGATGCGCTTCATCAGGTGTGTCACGTACCTGCACACACACAGGAAGTGACATCAGCACCGGCTCCATGGCGCCTCAGCCCGTATCCCAGCATGCACTGCGCTCACCCGGCGATCTTGTTGCGCAGCTTCTTGCTGGGGATGATGGCGATCTCCTCACACACACGCTTGTTGGTGTGGAAGTCATTGCCCAGGCGGGTATAGTACTTCTCTATGATGACCCGCGCGGCCTTCTTCACCGTCTTCGTCCTGACTCGACCCTGAGTACCACAGAAGAAGAGCATCAGCGTCAAGCACCACAGAACAACAACATCAGTCACACACACACACCACAGAACAGTCTCACTTTCACACACACAGTCGGAGTTCTGGTCCGATCAGGAACTCTCTCGCTTAACGGATCGGTTCCTCAGAATCTGATCAGGTGTATCGATCAACACTCGGTCAGGAGCGCGCGCGCGGCGGCGTCAGTGCTCGCACTCTTCTAACGCGCTGTAATCTGTCGCACGCACTCCTCTGTCGCGTCATACTCTCACACACACACGCCGCTCGATCTCTGCGTCAGGCTGGAGTGTGCGCGCGGATGGATCGAGCGGGGCAGGAGGAGGATTACAGCAGATTCATGAGAGAGAAACAAGCGGGTACCCACCATGATGAACCGGAGAGCGGAAGAGAAAGAGACAGAGCCCGAGCGGAAGCGGAAGAGCCGGGGAGCGCGAGCGCCACTCACTGCCCTCTAGCGGTGGAGGAGCGACACTGCAGCGCGCTCACATCCACATCTCCCGCCAAAACACCCCAGCAAACAGATGATGTTTGAGATGTCTTTTCCTCAGCAAACTCACATTTCACAGATCATTTCTCCATTGAGCGCTACTCGTGATGGCGCTCCAGGGCTGCTTAAGAACAGAAGGACCTTGACTAGATAAACCTGGACCAAATTAGCTCAATTACCTTTAATGACACCGCTCTAGCCCCAACTTCTGTTCATTCCAGTCAGGTGTTGGAGTTCAATCCCTGAGACAGGCCTCAGATCTCATTAAGAAGCTTCAGAATAAATGTACAGATCTTGGTATTTAGGTGTAAACACTAATTTAGTGTATTTTATACAGAAACACATCTCGCAGTATAAACCATCCCTGTCATAAATCTGTTCTTTCATCTCTAGTGTTAAGAGTAAATCTATATATATCTGAGTGTTTAAAGTGTGTGTGATCCTGCCGATGAAGCATTAACACACACAGATGAGCGTCACATGCTCAGTTCTGAGTTCATATATACAGTCAGTTTATTCAGACACCTTCATCAGTTCATTCGCTATGGTTTAGAAAATGGTAATAAAATGACAAGACCTCAGAGTTAAACTGAACAAGTTCATCTTGATAATGAAATAACTTTGATAGAAAGGTGTGTAATGGATTGCAATCAGCTGTTAAATTTAAGAACACAATTAGATAATAGCAGTTTAGCTCAGCCAACGCTTCATTTTGTGCAGTCTGTGGTGTCAAAGGTCACATTAGCAATGAAAGAACACATGCTCAGGTCAAAGGTCGGAATCATTTTGCTCCCAAATGTTTCAAACATTATATCTGCATATGAATCATGTTTGCTTTGTGTACTCTGTGTTTATGTGTGAGCTGAAGAACATCTACAGAGCTTTATGGGTTTGCGTCGTACTGAGGAATAATAGCAGCGTTAGATTATTATAAAATCATGCTTAATCTCATTTAGCTAAATCAACTTCATGCAGTTATTTCCAACAGATAATCTGAACATGTGCACATACACCGAGCAAATCCAGTCAAAGATAAATGAGTCGGTCAGATGAGTGACCCAGAACCCTCTGCGTTATTACAGCTGTAGTCTGATTGGAGGAATAATGAGCAGATAGACATTAGTCCTTACAGTAGTCAAAGATCCAGAGATTTATGGGAAAAACACCAGTCAGCAAACTCTGAAAAACTCATTTTATTAAACTTCTGTACAAAATGAACCACACATCCCATTAAAAGTATTTACAGATGTACACCTAAAACTGCCATGCGTCAATGAAACATGAGAATCCTGGAATTACTCGTCGTCCTCCTCATCGATGATGGGTCTGGACCTGAAACACAGAGCACACGGTCAGTGGCGTCCAGCGAACCCATCAGCTCGACCGCAGGATGCTCCGCACTCACTTCCTGGGCGCTTTGGTCACGCCGCTGCCGCCCGCCTCCTCATCGTCAGACACAGGATGAAGGTTCTCCTTCTCGGGCTTGCGACCGGGACCACCGAAGAAGTCCCCGATGCCCTTCTGCCAGGTCGGGGTGGGGCGCGGACACACGGGGTTCCCTCCGGCGTACTTACCCT
>CM077216.1:110000-137500 GCA_039654625.1 Rhinogobio ventralis
TGCAGTGTAATCATGTGATTGATTCAGTCATCTGTGTGTGTGTGTGTTCAGACTCCTCCAGGCCAGAAGAGCGCGTGATCAGTGTCGCTCTGACATGAGAGATCTGCAGCAGCAGCTGTCTGACATCCACGACGAGTTAGACAGCGCCAAGAGCTGCGAGGCCGGAGAGAGAGATGGGCTGCTGCAGGTATGAGCTTGTGGGGCTCAAGGGATGCGGGTGAAGCCAGACTCTAAGCTGCTGTCTTCTCTCAGGATCTGTGTGTGCTGCGGGCCGAGTTCGAGGCGCTGCAGCAGGTGCAGGAGGAGCAGGAGGAGGCGTTACACCGCAGGGAGAGGGAGCTGACGGCCCTGCGAGGAGCGCTGGAGGACGAGATCTCCGCTCACGCCACAGACCTGCAGACGCTGCAGGAGGAGCAGCAGCAGGAGATCCAGCGACTTCTGGAGGCCACAGGCCAGGCCAAAGAGGCAAGAAGCTCAGAAACACCAACACCCTCTCACAACAACATCTCAAATCACACCTAACACGACGAGGAGGGACGCTTTCATTAGAGCAGACTCACCAGGGCTTTTCACACTGCGCTTATCGTGGTGCTAAACACCGATCTAACCCCGGGTAAAGGAACGTTTCACACCTGTCATTTAGAAGTGGGATTAGCAGCGGTTCCCCAGGGTTATGATGTGAATGTGTGCTAGAATGTTACAACTAGATGCTTAGCAACAGACAGCCAATCACATGAGGCACATGAAACGCCATATTCACAGAAACACTGCAAATTTGACTTGCTGGACCCCCTTGGGTAATATTATGCATTTGAATATTGAAAAGTTACTAAGAAGTGTATCTTGTACAACAGTGGTTCCCAGCCTTTGTTACTCGAAGGCCCCCCTCCTCTCCACATCAATACTGCAAGGCCCACCGACAACCCCCCCCACCCCCCCGTTATTATTTTTTTTAAACAAAAGAAATTCAAGACATATTAACCTTCAGTGTTCTTTTTTGCAAAAAATACATTGCAGACGTTCTTTACAACTTAGAAGTATTTACTTTGCAAAGTTATACAGTACAATATGTACAGATAAGCACAAGTCAACCTGCCATACCAAACAAGAAATCTCCATGGCATGGCATGGTTTAAATCATACTTATCTGACCGTTATCAGTTTGTAGCAGTAAATGAAGAGATGTCACACCGATCACAAGTTCAGTATGGAGTACCGCAGGGCTCAGTGCTAGGACCGTTGCTCTTCACCCTGTACATGCTACCACTGGGAGATATCATTAGGAAGCATGGCGTTAGTTTTCATTGTTATGCTGACGATACTCAGCTCTATATTTCTTCACGCCCTGACGAAACTTACCAATTCACAAGATTAACGGAATGCATAGCTGATATAAAAAATTGGATGACTAGTAATTTCCTGCAACTTAATTCAGAAAAAAATGAATTTTTAATTATTGGACAAAAAACCTCCACATGTAGTAACCTAGAATACTGTCTAACACTTGATGGCTGCTCTGTCAAGTCCTCGTCGTCAGTGAGGAACCTGGGTGTGCTCTTTGATACCAATCTCTCATTTGAAAGCCACGTTTCTAGCATCTGTAAAACTGCATTCTACCATCTTAAAAATATATCTAAATTACGGCATATGCTTTCAATGCAAAATGCTGAACAGTTAGTTCATGCGTTCATGACCTCAAGGCTAGATTATTGTAATGCTCTACTGGGTGGTTGCCCTGCTCGCTTAATAAATAAACTGCAACTGGTCCAAAACGCAGCAGCTCGAGTTCTTACTAGAACCAGGAAGTATGACCATATTAGCCCGGTTCTGTCAACACTGCACTGGCTCCCTATTAAACATCGCATACATTTTAAAATCTTGCTAATTACTTACAAAGCACTAAATGGTTTAGCTCCCCAGTACTTGAGCGAGCTCTTAACGCATTATACTCCATCACGTCTATTGCGCTCTCAAAACTCTGGCCAGTTGATAATACCTAGAATATCAAAATCAACTGCAGGCGGTCGATCCTTTTCCTATTTAGCACCCAAACTCTGGAACAGCCTTCCTAGCATTGTTCGGGAAGCAGACACACTCTGTCAGTTTAAATCTAGACTAAAAATGCATCTCTTTACTATGGCATACACGTAAAACATTTTAATTTATATTTTATTCAAATTGTTAGGCTGCATTAACTAGGTCAGCCGGAACCGGGAACACTTCCCATAACACCTGATGTACTCGTTACATCATAAGAAGAATGGCATCTACGCTAATGTTAGTCTCTCTGTTTATCCCGAGGTTTACTGCAGTCAGCCGGATCCGGCCCGTATCCAGATCAGATGGTGGACCAGCGCCCAGACATTACCAACGCATCCCTGAAGTGTCTGCAGAGACCGTGTCAATTAGTCTACCCTCTGAAATTGCTCATCGACATGGCATCCTCAATGGATCCATCTCCGGCGTGATGACTCCGATATTTCGAATATTCCTATTTAATAATTGTTTAATTGACACGCCATCCTCAATAAACCCGGTGTGATGCCTCCGATCTTTCGAATAATCCGATCTAATATTACTTCTGACCTGTAAGGCTGCCAAAATAATAAACATACACTGTTTGTTAATTGGCCAGAGGAGAACTGGCACTCCGACTGAGCCTGGTTTCTCCCAAGGTTTATTTTTCTCCATTAGGACACCTGATGGAGTTTTGGTTTCTTGCCACTGTCGCCTCTGGCTTGCTCAGTTGGGCACACAAATTTTTTCAAATAAATATCCAAATAAATTTAATTACTAAACTAAATTATATCAACTACATTACTTGAATATATATGATAATTGAAATGAGCTGATGACATCACTGTTTTCTCCAGAGCGTCTGTACAGCCGAATCAAATTCTGTTCATTATTTTCCTGTTTAACACTGTGAAGCTGCTTTGAAACAATCTGCATTGTAAAAAGCGCTATATAAATAAAGTTGACTTGACTTGACTTGACTTGACAAGACCACAGGGAGATGCCAAAGGACCGCATATAACTACTATACGGATCCATTCATAATTAATAAACACACTTAAATACAAATGAAAAATAAAATAATTCTGAATGTATGGAAACTTAGCCATCTGAAGTCGATGTCATCAGTGAACAGTTCCTCTGTAAGCAATCACATCTATGGAGCTGATGCCCATGTGTACATAAACACCACTGATACTCACAAATTTACTCCAGAACACACTTCTTCGGCTAGCATCCGTTATAAAACACTCACAGTACATTCATTTTGACAACTACGTAAATATATTGAACTGCGTTCATGCAGAAATACGCTCATGCCTAATGTATGACTCCTGCATGTCACTGTAATCGTCTTTACCTTCATTACAATCGTCATCCAAACAAAACTTTATTCAGTGAGCTGAGAGAGGGCCAGCTGAAATGTGTAGTTTGCGTATCTTGGGTTGCTCCGAATCCAAAACAATCACAGAATACGTACGAGAGAGATGGAACTTTGTTGTAATTTATATATTTTAATTTATATAATTTATCTTTTATTATTTAACGTATCAATTATAAAATTAATGAATTATATTAATATATTCAAATTAATTTTAAATGATCTGGCGGCCCACCCGAAGGATCACTGAGGTCCAACATTAACCTTAAGTGTTAAGCATTAAGATGAAAGCCCATGTCAAGTTGCAACCTTGCTCACACGCGGTGTTACTAACGTCCGTCCGTCTGTCCAGAGTGTGGCGCTGCTGGGACGGAAGGTTCTGGAGGTGGCGGAGGAGAAAGAAGCCAATGAGACGCTGATCTCAGACCTGACGCAGACGACAGCAGAGCTCATGCAGAAGAGCAGCGCTCTGGAGGAGCAGATCTCCTCTCTCAACCTCCTCATCCAGCAGAAGGAGAAGCAGGAGACGCAGCTCAGAGAACATGTGGAGCAGCTGATGGTGAGATGAACGTGTGAATATATATGAATAAAACTGACTTTACTGTGCTTCTCCATAAGGAGGAGGAACGTAAAAACATTCTAGCAACAACCTGTTTGTGGCCATTTAATGCTTAATCGAGCGCGTTGACCATGATCCTCTGTAGAAATCATGAGCTGATTCAGCTGAGCGACTCGTGAATCATTTTAAACGGCCTGAATGAAGCTTCTCTTGATGATCAGGTGGAGAAACAGAATCTGGAGGAGGAGCTGCAGGAGGTTAGACAGCAGGAGGAGCACATGTGTGGAGCCAACCGAGCACTGACGAGACACCTGGAGGACACGCAGGTACCCTGTCTGTCTGACCCTCTGTCTGTCTATCTGTCTGTCCGTCTGTCTGTGTGTCTGACCGTCTTTCTACCGTCTGTCTATCTGACTGTCTGTCTGTGTCTGATCGTCTGTCTGTCTTCTGTCTTCTGTCTGTCTGTCTGTCTGTCTGTGTGTCTGACCGTCTGTCTGTGTGTCTGACCGTCTGTCTGTGTGTCTGACCGTCTGTCTGTCTTTCCGTCTGTCTACCGTCTGTCTATCTGACTGTCTGTCTGTGTGTCTGACCGTCTGTCTGTGTGTCTGATCGTCTGTCTGTCTTTCTGTCTGTCTACCGTCTGTCTGTCTGTCTGTCTGTCTGTCCGTCTGTCCGTCTGTCCGTCTGTCTGTCTGTCTGACCGTCTGTCTGTCTGTCTGTCTGTCTTGTCTGATTGTCTGTCTGTGTTTCTGTCTATCTGTCTGTCTGACTGTCTGTCTCTCTGATTGTCTGTCTGTGTGTCTGTCTGACTGTCTGTCTGTGTTTCTGTCTGTCTGTCTGTGTGTCTGATCGTCTGTCTGTCTGTCTTCTGTCTGTCTGTCTGTCTGTCTGTGTGTCTGTCCGTCTGTCTGTCTGTCTGACCTTCTGTCTGTGTGTCTGACCGTCTGTCTGTCTTTCCGTCTGTCTACCGTCTGTCTATCTGACCGTCTGTCTGTGTGTCTGACCGTCTGTCTGTGTGTCTGACCGTTTGTCTGTGTGTCTGACCGTCTGTCTGTCTTTCCGTCTGTCTACCGTCTGTCTATCTGACTGTCTGATCGTCTGTCTGTCTGTCTGTCCGTCTGTCTGTCTGTCTGTCTGTCTGTCTGTGTGTCTGACCGTCTGTCTGTGTGTCTGACCGTCTGTCTGTCTGTCCGTCTGTCTGTCTGACCGTCTGTCTGTCTGTCTGACCTTCTGTCTGTGTGTCTGACCGTCTGTCTGTCTTTCCGTCTGTCTACCGTCTGTCTATCTGACTGTCTGATCGTCTGTCTGTCTGTCCGTCTGTCTGTCTGTCTGTGTGTCTGACCGTCTGTCTGTGTGTCTGACCGTCTGTCTGTCTGTCCGTCTGTCTGTCTGACCGTCTGTCTGTGTGTCTGACCGTCTGTCTGTCTGTCCGTCTGTCTGTCTGACCGTCTGTCTGTCTGTCTGACCTTCTGTCTGTGTGTCTGACCGTCTGTCTGTCTTTCCGTCTGTCTACCGTCTGTCTATCTGACTGTCTGTCTGTGTGTCTGACCGTCTGTCTGTGTGTCTGACCGTCTGTCTGTGTGTCTGACTGTCTGATCGTCTGTCTGTCTGTCTGTCTGTCTGTCTATCTGTCTGTCTATCTGTCTGTCCGTCTGTCTGTCTGTCCGTCTGTCTGTCTGTCTGTCTGACCGTCTGTCTGATTGTCTGTCTGTCTTCTGCCTGTCTGACCTTCTGTCTGTCTGATTGTCTGTCTGTGTTTCTGTCTATCTGTCTGTCTGACCGTCTGTCTGTCTGTCTGTCTGTCTGTCTGATTGTCTGTCTGTGTTTCTGTCTATCTGTCTGTCTGTCTGTCTGATTGTCTGTCTGTGTTTCTGTCTATCTGTCTGTCTGACTGTCTGTCTGTCTGTGTGTCTGTCTGACTGTCTGTCTGTGTTTCTGTCTGTCTGTCTGTCTGTCTGACCTTCTGTCTGTCTGATTGTCTGTCTGTGTTTCTGTCTATCTGTCTGTCTGTCTTCTGTCTGTCTCTCTGATTGTCTGTCTGTGTTTCTGTCTATCTGTCTGTCTGACTGTCTGTCTGTGTTTCTGTCTGCCTGTCTGTCTGTCTGTCTTCTGCCTGTCTGACCTTCTGTCTGTCTGATTGTCTGTCTGTGTTTCTGTCTATCTGTCTGTCTGTCTTCTGTCTGTCTCTCTGATTGTCTGTCTGTGTTTCTGTCTGCCTGTCTGCCTGTCTGTGTTTCTGTCTATCCGTCTGTCTGTCTTCTGTCTGTCTCTCTGATTGTCTGTCTGTGTGTTTGTCTGACTGTCTGTCTGTGTTTCTGTCTGTCTGTCTGTGTGTCTGATCGTCTGTCTGTCTCTCTGATTGTCTGTCTGTGTGTTTGTCTGACTGTCTGTCTGTCCATCTGTCTGTCTGTCTGTGTGTCTGTCCGTCTGTCTGTCTGTCTGACCTTCTGTCTGTGTGTCTGACCGTCTGTCTTTCCGTCTGTCTACCGTCTGTCTATCTGACTGTCTGTCTGTGTGTCTGACCGTCTGTCTGTCTGTCCGTCTGATTGTCTGTCTGTCTGTCTTCTGCCTGTCTGACCTTCTGTCTGTCTGTCTGTGTTTCTGTCTATCTGTCTGTCTGACCGTCTGTCTGTCTGTCTGTCTGATTGTCTGTCTGTGTTTCTGTCTGTCTGTCTGACCGTCTGTCTGTCTGTCTGATTGTCTGTCTGTGTTTCTGTCTATCTGTCTGTCTGACTGATTGTCTGTCTGTGTTTCTGTCTATCTGTCTGTCTGACCGTCTGTCTGTCTGTCTGATTGTCTGTCTGTGTTTCTGTCTATCCGTCTGTCTGACTGGCTTTCTATCCGTCTGTCTTTCTAACAGTCTGTGTGTCTGACCCTTTGTCTGTCTGTTCGTCTGCCTGTGTTTCTGTCTATCCGTCTGTCTGTCTGTCTGTCTTCTGCCTGTCTGACCTTCTGTCTCTCTGATTGTCTGTCTGTGTGTCTGTCTATCCGTCTGTCTGACTAACAGTCTGTGTGTCTGACCCTCTGTCTGTCTAAACGTCTATCCGTCGGACTCTGTCTGTCTGTCTTTCATGTAAGTTTCAACAACTGTATGTTCTTCAGTAAAAACAAAAATTATTAATAAGAATTTATTAATTCAAGTCATTCTGTGCCCCTGGTTGATCCGTCTGGTCTGTGTCTCAGAGTGAGCTGAGCAGGTTGAATCGAGCTCATCGTGAGCTGAAGGAGAGGTTTGAGGAGGAGAGCCGACAGATGGAGGAGCTGCGGAGGAGACGCAGTGCGTTAGAGGAGGAGAGGAGGAGCCAGGAGCAAGTGTTTGAGCGGCTGCAGGAGGAGGTGAGAGGAGATGCGCGACTCCTGCGTCTGATGGACAACGGCTCTGATCTCACTCGTTTTGTGTGTGTGTGTGTAGATGAGCGCGGCGGTCGTGAGCTCAGAGCAGGAGACGCAGCGGCTGCAGGAGGAGGTGGACGCGCTCCGAGATCAGAGCCACAAAGAGCTGGACACACTACACACACAGCTGCACAACACACACACACAACTACACACACACACACACGCCGCACAGGAACACCAGAGAGAGGTACACACACACAGAGACACTCACACTCGCGCACACTCACACAGACACACACATACACTCACATACACTCACACACACTCACTCACTCACACACACACTCACTCACTCACACACTCACTCACACACAATCACACACACTCACTCACACACTTACTCACACACAAACACACACACTCACACAGACACACACACAAACACACACACTCACTCACACACACTCACACACACACACAAACACACACACAGACAGTCACAGACACACACACTCACTCCTGCACACACACTCACACACACTCACACACAAACACACACTCACACACAAACACACACTCACACAGACACACACACACACTCACTCACACACACACAGACACTCACATAGACACACACACACACACACAAACACACACACACAGACACTCACACTCACACAGACACTCACACACACATACACATGGAGTCCCACAAATAACTGTTCAAATAAATAAACAAATAAATATTCATGTAATTATTTACACAGCCATTACCAGCTGCTTAATCACCATGGTAAAATAAATGAATAATGTATGTATGAATTTATCCACACAAAACAAATAAACAATTATGAAATGATTATTTTGCAGCTGCAAAAGTTTCAAGAAATACTTCAATGCATGCAAGCCGCCCAGCAAGAAATTCTACGTTTAAAAGACGTCTAACCCTGACGGCTCGGCTAAAACAAGGCAAAATTTGGGCTGTCAATGAACATTTAATATCGTCTAACCATAGAGTAGTCATCTAGAACATGAACATGTCAAAGAAATGAAACCAAACACCTTGTAATCACTGTTGACTTTGCTTACATGATGGAATATCATAGATCTCGTAATTATTTTGGCAAAAACTAAATGTTAGGGTTATTTTGTCTAGAAGTGGGTCACTCATATATCGGGTCTGTGGTTAACCCGGACCATATCGGGTCTGTGGTTAACTCGGACCATATCGGGTCTGTGGTTAACTCGGACCATATCGGGTCTGTGGTTAACCCGGACCATATCGGGTCTGTGGTTACAGAGACAGTGAAATGCTTGCTGGGTGAAATCATGTGAAAATTCTGCACATGATTGCAATCGTAACTCAATTCAGTTTCCCACTATGCTTGGTGGTTCTTTCATCATACTCTGTGTGTGTGTGTGTGTGTGTGTGTGTTCAGCGCTGTGTCCTGGAGGAGAAACTCTCTCGGTGTGAGTTTGATCTGAATGAGGCAGAGCTGAAAACCCAACAGCTGCAGAAGAGAATTAAAGAGCTGGAGGAGAATCGACACACACATGATGACAGACACCACAAACTCATGGAGGTACACACACACACACTGAATTTCAGAAGGTTCACAATTTTCATGTGTTTCCCATGATGCATCAGTGTGTGTTTGCAGGTGCGAGTGTGTGAGCTGGAGAGGAGTGTGGTGGAGGAGCGCAGTAGCTCAGATGCGCTCATGAAGAGACTGGAGCGAGGACGAGAGCAGGTCACACACACACACACACACACACACTCACACTCTCACACTTACACACACACCGCACAGAAAGACACAGACACACACACACTCAACCTGAGCAAATGTGCTGTGAGTGTGTAGTGTATGTGTGTGTCAAGTCAAGTCACTTTTATGCCGATTGTTTCAAAGCAGCTTCACAGTGTTAAACAGGAAAATAATGAACAGGATTGGATTCGGCTGTACAGCCGCTCTGGAGAAAACACTGATGTCATCAGCTCATTTCAATTATCATATAGTGTCAATGCGGGCAGATCAGTGATATAGCTGAATATTTAGTGTCCTGAGCAAGCCAGAAGACAAAAGAGGAGGCAAGGAACCAAAACTCCATCAGGGCCAGAATGGAGAAAAAACCTTGGGAGAAACCAGGCTCAGTCGCTCAGTTCTCCTCTGGCCGACGAACAAACAGTGTGTGAATTATGATTCAGGCAACATTACAGGTCAGAAGTCAGATTAGATCAGAACATTCAGAATATTCATCCAGTTCCATCTGATTGAAGATCGGAGTCATCACGCCGGAGACGGGTTTAATGAGGATGTCCTGTCGATGAGGCGTCACAGGGAGAGTCTAGTGGACACGGTCTCTGCAGACACTTCAGGGATGCGTTGGTAATGTCTGGGCGCTGGTCCACCATCTGATCTGGATACGGCCCGGATCCGGCTGACTGCAGTAAACCTCGGGATAAACAGAGAGACTAACATTAGCGTAGATGCCATTCCTCTTATGATGTAACGAGTACATCAGGTGTTATGGGAAGTGTTCCCGGTTCTGGCTGACCTAGTTAATGCAGCCTAACAATTTGAATAAAATATAAATTAAAAATGTTTTATGTGTATGCCATAGTAAAGAGATGTGTTTTTAGTCTAGATTTAAACTGACAGAGTGTGTCTGCTTCCCGAACAATGCTAGGAAGGCTGTTCCAGAGTTTGGGTGCTAAATAGGAAAAGGATCGACCGCCTGCAGTTGATTTTGATATTCTAGGTATTATCAACTGGCCAGAGTTTTGAGACCGCAATAGACGTGATGGAGTATAATGCGTTAAGAGCTCGCTCAAGTACTGGGGAGCTAAACCATTTAGTGCTTTATAAGTAATTAGCAAGATTTTAAAATGTATGCGATGTTTAATAGGGAGCCAGTGCAGTGTGGTTTTGTGTGTGTGTGTGTGTAAGTAGGTCGTGATGGTCAGTGTGTAATGGACTGTGTGTTTCTGACCCTGTTAAAGCTCTTTAAACACAAATAGGCTCTAGTTCTGTAGTTTTCTGCCTCTCTATTTCTGGCCTTCTTTCAACCATGTTTCACTAATTGGAGTTGGTCAGTTTCATCCCAATCATACACAAACCACAGACCTGCTCAGAATAACACACACCATCATCATCATCATCATCATCTTTATTACTCTTGATGTGTGTGTGTGTGTGATGCATTATAGAGGTGTTTCCAGCACTATAACACACAGATTAATGCATTATATTGAGCACAGTTATGATGCATTATAATATTGATCTGATCTGTGTCTAACACATGATATAAGAGGACAAATGATGAGTCTAACTCTGTGTGTGTGTGTGTGTGTGTGTGTCAGATGGAGCAGGTGAGAGCAGAATTGCTGCAGGAACGAGCCGCTCGACACGACCTGGAATGTGACCGGATCCGTCTGGAGCGACAGGTGAACGGTCACTCAACACTAAACACACACACACACACACACACACACACACACACAGTAATTGTTTAGTGATCGTTGAACACAATTGAATAAATTCAAGCCTCACATTTTAATTATGCAAAGTCTCTTTTGAACTTAATGTGCGTGCCACTCAAACCAGCGACAGATAAAGGATCACACGATCATCTAAATCCGACTGAGACAATGATTTCAGTGTCAAACTGAAGTGTCAGAGGTGAATATACGCAGGTCATAATGCGTTTTAGGCTTCTCACCAAATAAGTGCATGTTATCACTTTGAGAACTGAAAATAGCATCACATAGCAAAACGGCCTCTCCCAGTTTCAAACACTGTCGCTGGTCATCAGAGGCTTTTAAGAACGATGTTTGATCCAATCGTTTCCACATTAAAGAAGCTCAGCGAGCCCTTATCAGATAAATTCAGCTCGTTCTCTCACCCAAACCTACAAGCTCAATTAACACTTAACCTCCATCCAACTTATCCATTGGATAGCTGGGAAACTCAATCTGAAAAGCAAGTTAGGTTCCACTGCCGCCGCTCCCGCAGGAGCTCTGTTTTCCGTATAATCCTGACTTCAGTGCCGCAGCAGCGTTATACCAGCGAGGTTCAGCGTCTGGCTCCGCTTCTGATGCCACGACCATCAAACTCTCATCCGACGACGATCATGTGACTAACCCCCTCCCTACGATTGGCACACCTTCAGTTTACTTTGCTGGATATAGCAAAAGATTACAAAATGAGCATGTTAAACAAGATAAATGCTTAATTTCGTGATAAGTATGCGATTCATCTATTGACAACCCTAATATGAATATAAAACATCAAATGAAACGGTTCGCTGAGTTTAGGAGCCGCTGTCTCAGGGGTTTGTATCTTAAGATCATGAGTCTCCTGTCCTGCAGAATAAGGATCTGCGGAGCCGCGTGTCGCAGCTGGAGGGATCTCAGCGCTCCGGGACGGACGCCGCCGTCTCCAAACTCCAGCTCCACGTTCACGAGCTGGAGGAGAGGCTGCTGGGAGAGGAGAAGTAAAGAAATACATGACACCGATCTCACTGAGTGCGTCTGCTGCTGGTCTGACGTCTCTTTATCTCTCAGAGAGAACGGCGAGCTGCAGCAGATGAACCGCCGGCTGGAGCGCCGCATGAAGGAGCTGACGCTGCATCTGGACGAGGAGCGGCTGTCGCTGCAGGACCAGAGAGATCAGGTGACCCCAGAGATCAGGCGACCCCAGAGGTCAGGCGACCCAAGAGGTCAGGCGACCCCAGAGAGAGATCAGGCGACCCCAGAGAGAGAGATCAGGCGACCCCAGAGAGAGAGATCAGGCGACCTCAGAGAGAGAGATCAGGCGACCCCAGAGAGAGAGATCAGGCGACCCCAGAGAGCGATCAGGCGACCCCAGAGAGAGATCAGGCGACCTCAGAGAGAGAGATCAGGCGACCCCAGAGAGAGAGATCAGGCGACCCCAGAGAGAGATCAGGCGACCCCAGAGAGAGATCAGGCGACCTCAGAGAGAGAGATCAGGCCACCCCAGAGAGAGCGATCAGGCGACCCCAGAGAGAGAGATCAGGTGACCCCAGAGAGAGAGATCAGGCGACCCCAGAGAAAGAGATCAGGCGACCCCAGAGAGAGATCAGGCGAACTCAGAGAGAGAGATCAGGCGACCCCAGAGAGAGCGATCAGGCGACCCCAGAGAGAGAGATCCGGCGACCCCAGAGAGAGAGATCCGACGACCCCAGAGAGAGAGATCAGGTGACCCCAGAGAGAGAGATCAGGCGACCCTAGAGAAAGACCCCAAAGAGAGACCCCAGAGAGAGAGAGATCAGGTGACCCCAGAGAGAGAGATCAGGCGACCCCAGAGAGTGATCAGGCGACCCCAAAGAGAGAGAGATCAGGTGACCCCAGAGAGAGAGATCAGGCGACCCCAGAGAGCGATCAGGCGACCCCAGAGAGCGATCAGGCGACCCCAGAGAGAGATCAGGCGACCCCAGAGAGAGATTAGATTAGATTAGATTCATCTTTATTGTCATTACACAAGTACAGGTACGAGGCAACGAAATGCAGTTTGGGTCTAACCAGAAGTGCAATAGCAGCAAGTGCAGGACATGAATATGTACTGAATAAATATAAAGATGGCTATTACTATAAATAGAATTTACAGATAGATATGTACAGAATATAATATACAGATGGATGTTGCTATAAACAGTTTGCAGATAGATATATACTGAACAGAATTTACAGATAGATATGTACTGAATATATATACAGATGGCTATTATTGTAAACAGAATTTACAGATAGATAGATATATACTGAATGTAATATACGGATGGATATTACTATAAACAGAATTTACAGGGTAGATATGTACTGAATATATATACAGATGGCTATTACTATAAGCAGAATTTACAGATAGATGTATATAATGATATGTTAGGCTAAGATGGGCAGTATAGCAATGAACGATATAGTGCAAATGAGCATATTCTAGTTGGGTATAGTAGTGCAAGATGCATATATGAACAGGTGTTACTGTAGTAACAGTCGATAGTGCAAATGAGCATATTCCAGTTAGGTAAGTAGTGCAAGATGCATATATGTACAGGTGTTACTGTAATAAACAGTCGATAGTGCAAATGAGCATCCAGTAGTGCAAATAACAAGTGAAGGCAGATGTGAGGGGGGAGAGGAAGGTTATCAGTATATAGGGGGAGTGGGATCAACAAGGGTTAGAGTTCAATAAGGAGACAGTTCTGGGAAAAAAACTGTTCTTTAGTCTGCTGGTCCTGGTCCGGAGGCACCTGAAACGCCTACCAGAGGGCAGGAGAGAAAACAGTTTGTGGGCTGGGTGAGAGGAGTCCTTAAGGATGCTGCGAGCTCGATGCAGACAGCGTTTCCTCTGGATGTGGTCGATGGCAGGTAGTGGAGTCCCTGTGATGCGCTGGGCGGTTTTCACCACCCGCTGTAGTGCCTTGCGCTCTGCAGCAGAGCAGCTCCCATACCATACTGTAACACAGTTGGTCAGGATGCTTTCTATTGCGCAGCGATAGAAGTTCACCAGTATAGCCGAGGATAGCTGATTCTTCCTCAGTGTCCTCAGGAAGAAAAGACGCTGGTGAGCCTTCTTGACCAGGCTGGAGGTATTGGTTGTCCAGGACATGTCCGCCGAGATGTGGATCCCCAGGAACTTGAAACTGGAGACACGCTCAACAGCCGTTCCATTGATGTGGATGGTGTCGTGTGTGCCTCTTGCCTCTTTCCTGAAGTCCACGATGAGTTCTTTTGTTTTGGTGGTGTTGAGGAGCAGATTATTTTCAGTGCACCATGTGGCCAGGTGCTGGATCTCCTCCCTATAGGCGGTCTCATCGTTGTTGCTGATGAGTCCAATCACCGTAGTGTCGTCCGCAAACTTGATGATGGAATTGGATCCATACACAGGCTTGCAATCGGAGGTGAAGAGGGAGTAGAGAAATGGGCTTAGCACACAGCCCTGTGGTACGCCAGTATTGAGTGTGGTGGAGGTGGAGTAGGTGGAGCCTGATCGAACATTCTGGGGTCTGTTGGTCAGGAAGTCCAATATCCTGTTGCACATTGAGGTGTTGATGCCCAGGTCTCCAAGTTTGGCTATTAACTTGGTGGGGATGACAGTGTTGAATGCTGAGCTGAAGTCAACAAACAGCATACGTGCATACGTGTTCTTATTGTCCAGATGTGTAAGCACAGAGTGCAGTGCCAAGGAGACTGCATCCTCTGTGCTCCTATTGCTACGGTAGGCAAACTGGTGTGAGTCCAATGTGGATGGTAGAGAGTCTTTTAGATGTGCCAAGACCAACCGCTCAAAGCACTTCATAACGATGGGTGTGAGTGCTACAGGGCAGTAGTCGTTAAGGCACCTCGGGCTAGAGTGTTTTGGTACTGGCACAATGGAAGTGCATTTAAAGCATGTTGGTATGGTTTCTTGGGCAAGAGACAAGTTGAAAATGTCTGTAAAAACCCCAGCGAGCTGTTCTGTCAGTGGCTGCGGGGGTGGAGTGGGTGGGTTTGTAGTCACTGATGGCCTGAATGCCCTGCCACATGCGTCGAGGGTCAAAGTTGGAAAAGTGTCCCTCTATCTTTAGCTTGTAGCAGTGCTTGGCCTCTTTGATGCCCCTCTTCAGGTTTGCTCTGGATGTGCTGTAGGCTTGTGCATCTCCTGATCTGAAGGCAGCATTGCGTGTCTTCAACAGGAGTCGCACTTCCCTGTTCATCCATGGCTTCTGATTAGGGTATGTGGTGATCTGCTTCTGGGTTGTAACACTGTCAGTGGTGGTATTGATATAATCCAGTACAGAGGAGGTGTAGCAGTCAATGTCTGTGTGAGAGCCACTGGTGGCTTGGGAAGCAAACATACTCCAGTCTGTGTGTAGAAACCTTTCCTGGAGTATGAGATCTGCCCCCTCAGGCCACACCTTGATGGTCTTCACTGATGGCTTCACACGGTTGATGAGGGGTGCATATTTGGGGGTGAGGAACAAAGAAAGGTGATCTGACTGTCCCAGGTGGGGGAGGGGTGTCGCAACGTAAGCTCCAGCCATGTTTGTGTAAACATGGTCTAAAGTTTTGTTTCCTCTGGTGTGACAGGAAACATGCTGGTGAAATTTCGGTAGCACTGACTTTAAGTTTGAATGATTAAAATCACCAGCAACAATAAACGCAGCTTCTGGGTGAGCAGTCTGTTGTTTACTGATGGCTGCGTGAAGTTCTTTCATAGCAAGCTTAGCATCAGCATCCGGGGGAATATAGGCTGCAGTTATAATGGTGGAAGTGAACTCCCGCGGTAGATAAAACGGTCTACATTTAACCATGAGAAACTCAAGGTTAGCTGAACAATGTCTCCCAACAATAGCAGAGTTTGTGCACCAAGCTTTGTTAATGTAAATGCACAATCCACCACCTCTGGTCTTACCGGAGCCATCTAATGTTCTATCTGCCCGGAGTGTGTGGCGTCCCGCTAGCTCAATAGCATTGTCCGGTATTCCGCTGTTTAACCATGTTTCCGTGAATATTAAGACGTTACAGTTCAAAAGTCTCTTGCTGTGTGTGATACTGAGTCGAATCTCCTCCCTTTTGTTCACCAGCGACCGTACATTGGCAAGGAAAATGCTGGGTAAAGAGAGCCGGTGTGGTGTTAGCTTTAGCTTAGCTCTTAGTCCTCCGCGCTTCCCCCGCCTTTGTTTACGATCTTGACGCCGCCTGCGAGCACTTCCGCCTGGACGGGTAGAGTGCATAGCATCGGGTGTTCTGGTGATCTCAGGAAGGAGTCGAAGGTTGTCCATAAAACTGTCGGAAATTCGCAAACCAATATCCAAAAGCTCACATCGGGTGTACGATGTAAAGGCACAACTGTTCTGCATGAACAGACCCGAAATGAGCAATAAATATACAGCAACATTGCAGAATCTGGAGAGACCCCGAGCCTCGCGATGTACTTGCGTGTGTGAGTGTGTGAGAGCGATCAGGCGACCCCGGAGAGAGATCAGGCGACCCCAGAGAGAGAGATCAGGCGACCACAGAGAGAGAGATCAGGCAACCCCAGAGAGAGATCAGGCGACCCCAAAGATCAGGCGACCCCAGAGAGAGAGATCAGGTGACCACAGAGAGAGGGATCAGGCGACCCCAGAGAGAGAGATCAGGCGACCCCAGAGAGAGAGATCCGGCGACCCCAGAGAGAGAGATCCGGCGACCCCAGAGAGAGAGATCCGGCGACCCCAGAGAGAGAGATCAGGCGACCCCAGAGAGAGAGATCAGGCGACCCCAGAGAGAGAGATCAGGCGACCCCAGAGAGAGAGATCAGGCGACCCCAGAGAGAGAGATCAGGCGACCCCAGAGAGAGAGATCAGGCGACCCCAGAGAGAGAGATCAGGCGACCCCAAAGATCAGGCAGCCCCAGAGGTCAGGCGACCCCAGAGATCAGACGACCCTAGAGGTCAGGCGACCCCAGAGAGAGAGATCAGGCGACCCCAGAGAGAGAGATCAGGCGACCCTAGAGAGAGAGATCAGGCGACCCCAGAGAGCGATCAGGCGACCCCAAAGATCAGGCAGCCCCAGAGAGAGATCAGGCGACCCCAGAGATCAGACGACCCTAGAGGTCAGGCGACCCCAGAGAGAGAGATCAGGCGACCCCAGAGAGAGAGATCAGGCGACCCCAGAGAGAGAGATCAGGCGACCCCAGAGAGAGATCAGGCGACCCCAAAGATCAGGCGACCCCGGAGAGAGAGATCAGGCGACCCCAGAGAGAGAGATCAGGCGACCCCAGAGAGAGAGATCAGGCGACCCCAGAGAGAGAGATCAGGCGACCCCAGAGAGAGAGATCAGGCGACCCCAGAGAGCGATCAGGCGACCCCAGAGAGAGATCAGGCGACCCCAAAGATCAGGCGACCCCGGAGAGAGCGATCAGGCGACCCCGGAGAGAGCGATCAGGCGACCCCGGAGAGAGCGATCAGGCGACCCCGGAGAGAGCGATCAGGCGACCCCGGAGAGAGCGATCAGGCGACCCCGGAGAGAGCGATCAGGCGACCCCGGAGAGAGCGATCAGGCGACCCCGGAGAGAGCGATCAGGCGACCCCGGAGAGAGCGATCAGGCGACCCCGGAGAGAGCAATCAGGCGACCCCGGAGGTCAGACGACCCCAGAGAGAGAGATCAGGCGACCCCAGAGAGAGACCCCAGAGAGAGAGATCAGGCGACCCCAGAGAGAGATCAGGCGACCCCAGAGAGAGACCCCAGAGAGAGAGATCAGGCGACCCCAGAGAGCGATCAGGCGACCCCAGAGAGCGATCAGGCGACCCCAGAGATCAGACGACCCCAGAGGTCAGGCGACCCGAAGACATCACACAGGAGGAGCATCGCAGATACTAGCAGGAGTGATGGGAGGGCTACTTTTAGGGAGCCAGATGAATTTAGATTCAGTTTGTGTTTTATGAGTGCATTGAGTTTCCTGTTAATTTAGAGATGGGACGTCACTCACACACACTCACCGCATGCCGTGTGTTTACAGCTGGCACTGCGTCTGAAAACGCTGAAGCGTCAGCTCGACGAGGCCGAGGAGGAGATGGAGAGGCTGGAGAACAGCAAGAAGAAGCTGCAGAGAGACCTGGAGGAGCAGCAGGAGCTGAACGAGCAGCTGCACACGGAGCTCTGCGGCCTCAGGTGAGCGTCTGCCACACACTCATTCTCACACACACTCACACACACTGACCTCTGAACCGTCTGAACGTCTCTGCAGGCGCAACAGACCCAATAAACTACAGACTACAGCTGATGATGAGGATGATGATGAAGATGAGGCTGAAGCAACACTAGGCACAAAATAACTATTTATTAATCATTCATGTGTATCTTGTGTTTCCTCTGAGGAAAATCACAACTCCTGCCACATTTACTACAGTAAACGAGCTGTCACTCAACACCAGGTTAATTCATGAATTCACTCACATTCCTCATGTCATTCATGTCTGTTTGATCAGAAATTACTGTAAGATAAATATGATTTATAATATGGTATGTTTTAATAAAGCAGATTTTGATTCAGATAGCACACTACTTCTCTCTCCCATACTTTACCATGGTACTGCGTGATTACCAGTGTATACTGTTCAAAAGTTTGGGGTCTTTGGGGATTTTTTTTATGTTTCTGAAAGAGTCTCTTCTGATCATAACTACAGTAAAACAGTGAAATATGACTCCAGTGTAAAGCAGCTGTTCTCTATGTGAATATATAGTAAAGTGTAATTTATTCCTGAATTTATCATCACTACTCCAGTCTCAGTGTCACATGATCCTTCAGAACCCATTCTTATATGAAACATTTATGATTATTATCAGTGTTGAGAACATATTTTTGTGGAAACTGATACATTTGATTTTTCAGGACTCTTTGATGAATAGAAAGTTTAAAAGTCTTTTGTAACATTATAACTGTCTTTACTGTCACTTTAATGTATCCTTGATGAATAGAAGTGTTAATCTTTTCTCTTAAATGAAGTGATGTTTGCGGTGGATGTGTAGCTCAGATTGAGCTGCTCTTCTATAATGGGACAGATCAATGGATGTGTGTGTGTGTGTGTGTGTGTGTGTGTGTGTGTGATGGGACCGTCCCATCTGAGGCTTAAACGCAGCGGCACGTCGCGTGTGTTTAGTCACATCAGACACACACGCGATCATGAAGCATCACTGCGCCATCAAACACAGCGTCTTCAAAGAGTTCCTGGCCGAGTTCCTCGGGACCTTCGTGCTGGTGGTGAGTTTCTGCTTCTGTTCATTCACTTCAGAACTTTATTAAACCGCTTTATTCTACACAGACGGACAGAAATATTTAACGTTGTATTCTACTATCTTTATGTGTTGTTGTATGTTGTGTCAGTTGTTCGGCTGCGGGTCGGTGGCACAGACGGTGTTGAGCAGAAACACTCTCGGAGAGCCGCTGACCGTCCACATCGGCTTCAGCACCGGACTCATGATGGGCGTCTACGTGTCCGGCGGCGTGTCGGGTAAAACACACACATGAGCTTCCACAGCTTATATAACATCACACACACTGAAAAACATCATGTTCTTCCTCAGTGTTTCTGTCTGGTTTTCCAGCACAAATATCTAAACATTCTTACATCAAGACACATTTACTGGAGGAGAGGATATTAAATCTTGTTTGAGTTTCTGCTTAAAACCAGAACAAAGATCTTCCAATGGGGTCAGAACAATAATAAGAATGTTGAGATGTTTGTGCTGGAAAACGAGACAGAAACACTGAGAAAGAGCATGTTTTTCACATGTGAGCCGGAATAACACCATCTGATCATTGGATTTCCCAGAACGGATCTATAAATCCTATCGGCCCACATGAGTTGATGGTCGTTTGGTTCTGTTTGTCTCTAGATGAATCTCTGTCAGGTGAGACGACTGCGATGTTTTTCTGTGATTGACACATTGATTTGATTCATCAGGCTTTAATGAACGTTCCTCTCGGCTGCTTTTGAGGTCATACAGCGCCTGGAGCGTCAGGACGGATTGATTGATCCTACAGTGTGTGTGTGTGTGTGTGTGTGTCTCTGTGTGATTGTGAGCGTGTGTGTGTGTCAAGTCACCTTTATTTATAAAGCGCTTTATACAATACAGATTGTTTCAAAGCAGCTTCACAGTGATGGCTGGAATCAGTTTAGTGTTGATTCAGTCGCTCAGTTCTCCTCTGGCCGACGAACAAACAGTGTGTGATTATGATTCAGGCAACATTACAGGTCAGAGGTCAGATTAGATCAGAACATTCAGAATATTTGTCCAGTTCCATCTGATTGAAGATCGGAGGCATTACGCCGGAGACGGGTTTAATGAGGATGTCGTGTCGATGAGGCGTCACAGGGAGAGTCTAGTTGACACGGTCCCTGCAGACACTTCAGGGATGCGTTGGTCATGTCCAGGCGCAGGTCCACCATCTGATCTGGATACGGCCCGGATCCGGCTGACTGCAGTAAACCTCGGGATAAACAGAGAGACTAACATTAGCGTAGATGCCATTCTTCTTATGATGTAACGAGTACATCAGGTGTTATGGGAAGTTTTCCCGGTTCCGGCTGACCTAGTTAATGCAGCCTAACAATCATTTAACTGATTTGAATAATATAAATTGATAATGTTCTGTGTGTATGCCATAGTAAAGATATGTGTTTTTAGTCTAGATTTAAACTGACAGAGTGTGTCTGCTTCCCGAACAATGCTAGGAAGGCTGTTCCAGAGTTTGGGTGCTAAATAGGAAAAGGATCGACCGCCTGCAGTTGATTTTGATATTCTAGGTATTATCAACTGGCCAGAGTTTTGAGACCGCAATAGACGTGATGGAGTATAATGCGAGTATAAGAGCTCGCTCAAGTACTGGGGAGCTAAACCATTTAGTGCTTTGTAAGTAATTAGCAAGATTTTAAAATGTATGCGATGTTTAATAGGGAGCCAGTGCAGTGTTGACAGAACCGGGCTAATATGGTCATACTTCCTGGTTCTAGTAAGAACTCGAGCTGCTGCGTTTTGGACCAGCTGCAGTTTATTTATTAAGCGAGCAGGGCAACCACCCAGTAGAGCATTACAATAATCTAGCCTTGAGGTCATGAACACATGAACTAACTGTTCAGCATTTTTCATTGAAAGCATATGCCGTAATTGAGATATATTTTTAAGATGGCTTTTCTAGTATTTTTTTAATTTGAGATCAACCTGTAATTTAACTAATTCTTTAGGATCAAGTTGCGTGTGTGTGTGTGTGTGCATAGTAGATGGATAGTCTTAGTGGATAGTGGATGTCAGTATTAAAGGTACAAAACCGATTTTAGTATCAGCGTTGCCTTGAAAATGCAGCAAAAAATGGCTGATAGATTTACCCTTTTTTTTTTTGTAAGTTACATTTTTGAATAAAATTGTAAAATTATGTTTCGATTTTAGTGCATTGTTTTAGAAGTGTTTTTTAGTGTGAGCTGTTAAAGCTGGCTGATGTTTGTTTTGTCAGGCGGTCACCTCAATCCGGCCGTGTCTCTGGCGATGGTGATCCTGGGGAAGCTGAAGATCTGGAAGTTTCCCATCTATGTGATGGCGCAGATGCTCGGGGCATTTGTCGGAGCGGCCGCAGTATTCGGACTGTATTACGGTGAGTTTGATGGAATCCAGTGGTTCCCGTGTCTTTTGGATCTGATTCACACGTGTGTGTTTGTGTGTTCAGATGCCTTCATGGATTTTACCAGCGGGATCCTGTCGGTGACGGGAATCAATGCCACAGGACACATCTTTGCGTCGTATCCGGGGAGACACCTGAGCGTCCTGGGCGGATTCGTGGATCAGGTCAGTCTGATTTAACACATTCAGTCAGTGTTTGACGGCACAGCCTGACCGCAGTAACCTAGACCAGCGTCTGACTAATGCACATCGATCAGCTCAACGCTTCTACCCAAAAACACAGCAATCCGGTTTGAGCCCGGTGACCTGATTCAGATCCAAGTGTTTCCAGTGATTTACTGGAGCGAGCAGCTGAAGTTCGGAGACTGACCTGATCTCCGTCTGTCAGGTGGTGGGAACAGGAATGCTGGTTCTCTGTATTCTAGCCATCGTGGATGGGAGGAACATTGGCGCTCCTAAAGGCGTGGAGCCGCTGGCAGTGGGTCTGATCCTGCTGGGCATCAGCGTGTCGATGGGGCTGAACTGCGGTTACCCTCTGAACCCCGCTCGAGACCTCGGCCCGCGACTCTTCACCGCCGCGGCCGGATGGGGGATGGAGGTGTTCAGGTACGTAACTCAACAGAAACGATCAGTGATCTGGAGCGTCTGACAGGCTCTCGCACTCGAATCAGCAGAATGTGTTACCTTCGTATTTGGGCGAAACAAGGACTCTTAACGTGACGGAATTTTGCTGTCTAGTGTCAAATTGATACTGTGAAGGAGGCACAGAAGCACTTCTGAAGTGGTGTCTTTACACAGACTGTTTAATGCTGCTCAGAGGGGCATGAATGCTTTTACACCACAGATTGCAACTGTATACTTTGCTGCTATGGGCTGAGGCGTCAGAGCTGGGGTTATTTAGTGCACTCAGGGGCACCGCTAGCAACTTTGGGCCCTATGAAAGAATATGAGGTTAGGCCCCCTACCACACCCATTCCGCACCAAACATACAAACCTATCCAAAATCTTTGTCTGCAATTTAATAATACTGACCTATTACGCTCTGCTCGCTCAACCCAGAATGCCCTTTTTGACATGCTGGTTCAAAAATATGTGAAATAAGCAGGGCTGCCCCCGAATAAAGTGCCTATTCTGCACTCAAGCGCACGCATTAAGCTTGCCACAAAGAATGTCGTGATTTATTGTCTGCTACATTTGCTTATTATTTATTAAATCCAGGCAATTGGCTGATGAAACATTGATTACAATTAAGATACAATTTATACAAAACGAAATTCAGCGGCACTCCTGGTACATCTTTACACAGAGCAGCCTCAGATGAGCGGCTCGCTCGGGTTTAAATCAGCGTCCGGAGCTTCAGACCTTCATGAGTTTCAGTCAGTGTTTGTTCCCACCATGTGCTGGAGTTAATGAGCTCTGATGGTCTAATTAACACACACACACCAACCTCTATTGATCAGTTCATTACATAATATCACATGCACTCAAGAGCTTTAAATGTGACTGGATGCAGAATCACATTATCTCTCTCACACACACACGTTTGTTTGACTATATTAGTTCATCTCATAGAATTCTATTGATTGTCTAACCCTAAACAAACACTCACAAAAACCTGTGCAAAACACTAGATTTGCTTTATCTGTGATTGTGAAGTTCGGCAGAATCACATGATATATTGGTGTGTGTGTGTGTGTGTGTGTGTGCAGCACTGCAGATTACTGGTGGTGGATCCCTGTTGCCGGGCCGCTGGTGGGGGGCATCGTCGGCGCTGTGATCTACTTCCTGTTGATCGAGCTGCATCACTCCAACCACAACGACAAACCTCACGAAGAGCCTGAGGAAGAGGAGGACGAGGAAGATGATGATGACAGCAGCCTGAAGGACAAATACGAGATGATCAACATGAGCTAGAAGCCAGAGATGAGGAGAAACAAGAACACAATAGAGCTGGTCATTGTCATACTGTAACGCTGTTTACGTGAGTAAACTCCACCAGCAGACGTTCATCCGCCGATTAAAGTAGTTCCACCTCATTTAGACTCTTTACAGCTCTAATAATGATCTGGTTTTTACTGGAAGATTCGTGGAAGTGCTTTAACAACATACAAGCTTCACGTCTGTACACTGACAAACATGATGTTCTTCCTCAGTTTAGTTTTCCAGCACAAATATCTAATCATTCTTACATCGACACATTTACTGGAGAAGCAAAACGACTAAAATGAAGTGGGTTTGTGCTTAAATCAAGAACAAATAGAGTCAGAAAAATAATCTTGTTTTCTTTTTGAATTAATGCTACACTATGTATTTTTCGCCGCTAGGGGTCGCTGACCTCTTCAACACAATAACACTGGCGTAGATTGATGACGCAGGGAATGAGCGTGGAATCATCCCGATGGATCTAATAATGTTTCTGGATGAGTGTTTCTGAAGCAGGCGCGATTACTAATAAGAGACAGATATCAGCGCCACACGCGAGTCCTGGGATATAAAGAAATCAGGACATTTCATTCCACCGAACGACCCGCGAGTGCTGAATTACTGCTCATACAGGTCCGTTTATCTGACCTATCAACACTGAGGAACTCCATGCTGTTTCACTCTCCACTATCTGAACTGCACTGAGTGTGTTGAGTTATAATGTTATTGTGTGTGAGTGTGTTGGCTGTATGAGACTAGCAGTAGCTTCATCATACTGATGATATTCTCATGTTTCATCGTGTTGAGCTGCACAACATTGATTTGTTTTATGTTAATTTGCTCACCTGTGTAATAAAGCACATGTAAGAACGGCATCTGTCAAGTCGAAGTTTGTTCAAAGCTCTCCCCATCATCGATACTGGTCCTCTTTTGATTGCCATGGTCCGTAATGTTTGAGCGAAACTACACCAGCGCTAGACGTTACGCAGTCGTCCACGTCTGTTGCCATGGTTTCTACGACAGTAAAAGCGGAAACCGAGGGTAACGCGGATATGATGTCATTAACAGGGGACTCCCTCACACGTCCCGGTTCCCGGTTAAAATCACAATTTTCTCATCATTTACAAATAGTCGTAAACATTTGGGATACTGTAATTACTCAACTGAACAAAATATATAACACTGGCCTAGTGGTTTTTGGATATTCTACTGCAAAAATCTTACATATTGCACCTTTAAGTGTATTTTTCTGACTCCTTCAGCAGATATTTGCTCTAGTTTTAAGCACAAACTCACTTCATTTTGATGAATTTTTCAGTCGTTTCTCTTCTCCAGTAAATGTGTCCTGATGTAAGGATGTTGAGACAGAAACACTGAGGAAGAACATCATGTTTTTTGAGGTATAACGTTGCCCTATAATCCTCCGCTGTACAGAAAGTGCGATTTTGTTTCTGTTGATGATAATATTGTACTGATTCCACAATAATCGTTTAAATGGCTTTTTATACCTTTAAAGTAACGGATGGACTGAAACACGTCAGGATTTCTGTCCAGATTTAAGCAAAAATCCCCAAACCGAAGCATCAGATTGTCATAACCGCCCTGAGAAACCCTGCAGATGAGCACACGTGAAGCGCTCACCGCTGGGCATAAAGAACTGCACACATTTCCCACTAGATCAGGATTGAGTTTTCATGCTAAAGTTGTATTTCACCTTGTCATTCATATACTTTCTGTTGTTTTGATTATAAATGTATGTTTATGATTATTGTTCATGTGTTTGTAGAGCAGGCTTCTTGTTTTGATTTCCGTAAAAAGTAGATAAACATTTTTTGTAATGAAATCCAGTGTATATTTGTGTTTTTTGCGGAAATAAAGAAATTTTTACATTCCATCCCAGGGTAAGTTTATGGGTGCTCCCGGAAGGAAAAGATTCTAATGTACACACACACACACACACACATACACACACACAAATGTTTTTTATACTGTATAAACTACCCCTAAACCTACCCATCACACACACACACACACACACACTACCCCTACCCCTAAACCTACCCATCACACACACACACTACCCCTAAACCTACCCATCACACACACACACACACACACACACACTACCCCTACCCCTAAACCTACCCATCACACACACACACACACACACACTACCCCTACCCCTAAACCTCCCCATCACACACACACACACACACACACACACACACACACACACACACTACCCCTAAACCTACCCATCACACACACACACTACCCCTAAACCTACCCATCACACACACACACTACCCCTAAACCTACCCATCACACACACACACTACCCCTAAACCTACCCATCACACACACACACACACACTACCCCTAAACCTACCCATCACACACACACACACACACACTACCCCTACCCCTAAACCTACCCATCACACACACACACACACTACCCCTACCCCTAAACCTACCCATCACACACACACACACACACACACTACCCCTACCCCTAAACCTACCCATCACACACACACACACACACTACCCCTACCCCTACCCCTAAACCTACCCATCACACACACACACACACACACACACACACACACACACACACTACCCCTACCCCTAAACCTACCCATCACACACCCACACACTACCCCTACCCCTAAACCTACCCATCACACACACACACACACACACACACACTACCCCTACCCCTAAACCTACCCATCACACACACACACACACACACACAAACACACACACACACACACACTACCCCTACCCCTAAACCTACCCATCACACACACACACACACACACTACCCCTACCCCTAAACCTACCCATCACACACACACACACACACTACCCCTACCCCTAAACCTACCCATCACACACACACACACACACTACCCCTACCCCTAAACCTACCCATCACAGGAAACATTCTGCATTTTTACATTTTCAAAAAACATCACTTAGTATGAATTATAAGCTGTTTTCCTCATGGGGACCAAAAAATGTCCCCACAAGGACAAGGATTTCGGATATTGCCATCTCCCGGGGTCGTCTACACCTGAGGCTCGCGATACTTCATAACGGGAAGCGGAAAGGCTCTCCCATAAGCGTGCCTGTGTATGAATCATACGAGTCCACTGCTTTACTAATTAACTACTGTTTATCGTCCACCCAAAAACAATACCTTTTTTTAATGATTTTTCTGTATTTTTAACTTCTGCATCCCTCTATGTTATTATACTGGGTGATTTTAATATACACATGGATAATGTCAATAACACTCACATTGTATATCATGCCTTGATCGTTTTGGAATACAACAATTAGTTGATCTTCTAACACATTCCTGACCTTTTTGGCTGTAACTCCCTCTTCCTGCCTTGCGTCGGTCTTACCCATATCAGATCAAGGTAATATCCTTCAGTGTTAGCGGAACATTAACGTGGGTCGTTCCATGTGTTTTGTAGCTCTATCTGCTCTCTCTGATAGACTTGAGCGCTTCTTTTCTACTCCGGATGACTTGGTTTCCTGTAATAATAAGGGACTGTATAGAAGCAGAGACTGTGTATTTGACTCATTCTGCACCTGAACTGAGAAAACTGGAACGTTAATGCTTTAAAACTGGACTTGCTGTTCATAAAGATATACAGATCTCTATTGCTCTCAGCTGAATCTGATCACTCTTCTACTATAATCAGATGAAGGGAACACAAGATCTGTGTTTAATAATATCTTACGGCCACCTGAGACCCTTCCTTCCCAGCTATTCTAGTGATTTATGGAACACATTCATGACCATTTTTAATACCAAAATTGATAATATTCATCAACCTTTAACTCCTCACAATATATGGCATGTGATCTGTTGTATCTGCCTTCCCATGATTCTCTTCTCTCCTTATTTTATAGTTTTGAACTTCCGACTGTTGATGAAACATCAGGTCTTTATCTCTGTCAGTTCGATCCACTCCTCAAACACCTGGCCAAAGCCTGAGCATCTTCTCTATCTGGTAACTGATATTATACAGTTTTCTCTCACCTGTGGTGTGGTTCCTTCATCTTTTAAGGTTCCTGTAATAACTCCAAGACTCAAGAA
>CM077216.1:142500-235000 GCA_039654625.1 Rhinogobio ventralis
CTGACCTAGTTAATGCAGCCTAACAATCATTTAACTGATTATAATAATATAAATTGATGATGTTCTGTGTGTATGCCATAGTAAAGAGATGTGTTTTTAGTCTAGATTTAAACTGACAGAGTGTGTCTGCTTCCCGAACAATGCTAGGAAGGCTGTTTCAGAGTTTGGGTGCTAAATAGGAAAAGGATCGACCGCCTGCAGTTGATTTTGATATTCTAGGTATTATCAACTGGCCAGAGTTTTGAGACCGCAATAGACGTGATAGAGTATAATGCGTTAAGAGCTCGCTCAAGTACTGGGGAGCTAAACCATTTAGTGCTTTGTAAGTAATTAGCAAGATTTTAAAATGTATGCGATGTTTAATAGGGAGCCAGTGCAGTGTTGACAGAACCGGGCTAATATGGTCATACTTCCTGGTTCTAGTAAGAACTCGAGCTGCTGCGTTTTGGACCAGCTGCAGTTTATTTATTAAGCGAGCAGGGCAACCACCCAGTAGTGCATTACAATAATCTAGCCTTGAGGTCATGAACGCATGAACTAACTGTTCAGCATTTTGCATTGAAAGCATATGCCGTAATTTAGATATATTTTTAAGATGGTAGAATGCAGTTTTACAGATGCTAGAAACGTGGCTTTCAAATGAGAGATTGGTATCAAAGAGCACACCCAGGTTCCTCGCTGACGACGAGGACTTGACAGAGCAGCCATCAAGTGTTAGACAGTATTCTAGGTTACTACATGTAGAGTTTTTTTGTCCAATGATTAAAAATATTTTTTTTTCTGAATTAAGTTGCAGGAAATTACTAGTCATTAAATTTTTTATATCAGCTATGCATTTCGACATCGGCCTACGTGGAGCTAAATCAGATTGAGCTACCAAGCAATAAACATGCCATTGAAGATTACAAAATATTGTGCAGTGCCTGGTTGTGGAAGAACACCGTCCTGCCCTTCCTTCAGACTGCAATATTAGGAATGCTTTTGAACTTTACCTTTAATGAAGCTCCAGCTTACGTGGGTAAGACGTTTGTTCCTTCATTTCACCGGATTCTTTTGTAAAAAAGAGACTGGATTTGCAGACAGAATGAGATTAAAAACTATGCTTTGCCTTCTATATTGGATCTGACAGGAATGATGCAACACACTTATGTGAGTAAAAATGTTTTTTTATTTGTGATAGAATTGCATTGTTACAGATCGTTTGAGATCTACTGATTACGTGTCTACCTAACATAAATAACTTCCCTTATTTGAGGTGTTGTTAGTTCGTTGTCCTGTGATTCGAGATCAGACTCTGGGTCGAACGTGTAGGCGAATCATTCCAGTTGCCATTTTTCCACATTAGAAGTTAGCAGTGGGCGATTACTTCCAAGTCTTCAGTGCGGCACGCCCATAAAAACAGAACGTTCCATGAGAGAGACTCAAGAAAAAAAAAGCCTTAAGAAGTTAGTAAAAGGTCTCCAGACATCTTCAAAAGCATTTAGTTTATTTTGGACAATGTACACTCACCTAAAGGATTATTAGGAACACCTGTTCAATTTCTCATAAATGCAATTATCTAATCAACCAATCACATGGCAGTTGCTTCAATGCATTTAGGGGTGTGGTCCTGGTCAAGACAATCTCCTGAACTCCAAACTGAATGTCAGAATGGGAAAGAAAGGTGATTTAAGCAATTTTGAGCGTGGCATGGTTGTTGGTGCCAGACGGGCCGGTCTGAGTACTTCACAATCTGCTCAGTTACTGGGATTTTCACGCACAACCATTTCTAGAGTTTACAAAGAATGGTGTGAAAAGGGAAAAACATCCAGTATGAGGCAGTCCTGTGGGCGAAAATGCCTTGTTGACGCTAGAGGTCAGAGGAGAATGGGCCGACTGATTCAAGCTGATAGAGGAGCAACTTTGACTGAAATAACCACTCGTTACAACCGAGGTATGCAGCAAAGCATTTGTGAAGCCACAACACGCACAACCTTGAGGCGGATGGGCTACAACAGCAGAAGACCCCACCGGGTACCACTCATCTCCACTACAAATAGGAAAAAGAGGCTACAATTTGCACGAGCTCACCAAAATTGGACAGTTGAAGACTGGAAAAATGTTGCCTGGTCTGATGAGTCTGGATTTCTGTTGAGACATTCAGATGGTAGAGTCAGAATTTGGCGTAAACAGAATGAGAACATGGATCCATCATGCCTTGTTACCACTGTGCAGGCTGGTGGTGGTGGTGTAATGGTGTGGGGGATGTTTTCTTGGCACACTTTAGGCCCCTTAGTGCCAATTGGGCATGGTTTAAATGCCACGGCCTACCTGAGCATTGTTTCTGACCATGTCCATCCCTTTATGACCACCATGTACCCATCCTCTGATGGCTACTTCCAGCAGGATAATGCACCATGTCACAAAGCTCCAATCATTTCAAATTGGTTTCTTGAACATGACAATGAGTTCACTGTACTAAAATGGCCCCCACAGTCACCAGATCTCAACCCAATAGAGCATCTTTGGGATGTGGTGGAACGGGAGCTTCGTGCCCTGGATGTGCATCCCACAAATCTCCATCAACTGCAAGATGCTATCCTATCAATATGGGCCAACATTTCTAAAGAATGCTTTCAGCACCTTGTTGAATCAATGCCACGTAGAATTAAGGCAGTTCTGAAGGCGAAAGGGGGTCAAACACAGTATTAGTACGGTGTTCCTAATAATCCTTTAGGTGAGTGTATGTTATTTTTTCCATTGACATATTATACGCCATTTCTTTAATCCACATTCCAATTCTTGGCTCATTGATATATATTTTTTAAATTAAGAGCAATTATACGTTTAGCTTGTAAAATGCACATATCTATGAATCTGACCTCTTTGCTGTGTAAGCAAGGGATGATAGGATATATACCCAGGATAAAAAGCTTAGGATCCAGTGGTAGTTTCTTTGATAGAATTTGGTCAATCATATCAGTAATACCTAGCCAAAAGGGTTAGACTCTCACACATTCCCATATACAGTGGTACAATGTACCTCGTGTCTCATTACACTTCATACAGGGATGTGATCATTAAACTTGTGCCACTTGAACTGTGTGAGTTCCTCATTCCAATCTTCACCAGATATTCCATCATCTATATCTTCTTTGCATAATCTTAGTTTTGATTCTGAGGATTCATCAGACCCAGACACAAACAAGTCATAACAATGTCCTATAATTACTGCCGCTAATGTGGAAATGACAGGAGTATCTAATGAATGGTTTTGAGATGAGGATATAAAGCTTCTATGCTGAAGATATTTGAAAAAATGGGTCTTTGGAATGTCATATTTGGTTGATTTTACTGCAAAGGACATGCGTACTTCATCCCTGTGCATATCTTGCACTTTCCTTAACTCTTTTTCAGCCCATATCCGAAATCTGGCATTACATTTCCCTGGTTTAAAATCAACATTACCCTAAATAGGTCTGAAACGTGACCAGGAGGGGTTTAAATTCAAATATTTACACAAATCAAACCAAATATTGATCATGTTCAATACAGTAGGCTTATCAGTGTCTCATTTGATCTGCTGAATACAGGTAAAGGTACAGTGGTAATCTTGGTGTAATAAACAGGAGCCCATCCCAATCCATCCCAATCTATCCACAGTACGCAGCTGAAACCATTGGGTGTTTGGACATTTAAGGCCTCCTAGGTCAAATGGGAGGTATAATAATGATAAATGTAATCTGGGATGTTTATTTTGCCAAATAAAGTTGGTAAACAAGTCAGCTCTTAATGCCACACGTACAGAATATTACTCCAACATAATTAACACATCATCACATCTTATGACTGGCTCAAATGATCTCTGCAACTCTTTCCTCCACTTCTTTGTAAATAAGATCAAATCCATCTATGAAACATTTCCATCAAACTCATCAGAAGTCTCCTCTAACTGGTCCTCACCGCAGCCCATAAAACACATCCTCTCTAGCTTTACCAGTCCATCGGCTGTTAACCACTGAATTGCTCAAACTAGCTCATCTACTTGTCAGTTAGATCCAGCGCTGCCTCACTTCTTAAAAACTGCCTATCTGTAATCTCTTCTCCTATTGCTCATCTGATCAACTCTTCTTTTTCTTCTGGGTCTGTCCCGCTATCATTAAAAACAGCTGCGGTAACCCTAACCTGGGCTGGATTCTTCAGGTATGAATAATTTCAGACCTATATCTAATCTTCCTTTCGTTGGAAAGCTGCTTGAAAAAGTAGTTGCCTCTCAGCTACAAGCTCATCTCTCAGCTTACAATCTTCCTGATCCCGTTCGGTCAGGCGTTCGGTCGGGCCACAGCACTGAAACAGCGCTGGTAAAGATTACTAATGACCTGCTAATGCCTGCTGATTCTGGTTGTGTTACTGTTCTCATCATGCTTGACCTTACAGCTGCCTTTGATGCTGTATCTCATCATATACTCACTTCTGGGCTATCAGCTATCGGCATCACGGGTAGTGCTTTATCTTGGTTCATATCATATCTCATATCTATTTTTTATTACCATTCATAACTTCAAATCTTCTCCATGTTCTCTCTCTCAGGGTGTTCCTTAGAATGTCCGCTAGAACAATCGCTAGACTACAATATGTACAAAATTCTGTCATATATCAAGTAAAGAAATCTGATCACATCACCCCTTTGCTCTATAATCTACACTGGCTACCTGTTTCTGTCCACATCCAGTATAAATATAAATATTGTATTGTTAACTTTTAAATGTCTTCATGGACTTGCTCCGCATTATTTATCTGAACTTCTGCACTGTTATTCTCCTCCTCGTTCCCTCCGGTTATCTGATTTAAAACTGCTTACTGTACCTCGTTTCCGTCTTTCTACTTTGGGTGGCAGATCATTCAGTGCTGTGGCCCGAAACTCTTACTCTGCGTGACACTGCTACTATATCCTCATTCAAATCTCAACTAAAAACATATCTTCTCTTACAGTATTTCCAACCATCCTCTGTTTATTGTTCTGCTGTTTTATTTTGTTTTTTTTCTTGAGCTTGGGAAAGGCAGTATATATGGAGAAGCGTACTGGACAGTGAAGAAGTGTTTTTATGAATACTCAGTTTCGCTGTATTTCTTAGTGTATTACATGCTAGAAGGATGAAAAACAATTGTTATTGCATCATAAAAAAAAAAAAAAAAAAATATATATATATATATATATATATATATATATAACCTCCCTATTCTAGCTTAGGCTACTCTGAGCAATGCCCGAAACGTAGTATCTAAGGCACTTCTTGCGTTTCTTCGCCTCTTCATAACGGATCGCTTCCTGTACTCCTCAGTTGTAAGTCGCTTTGGATAAAAGCGTCTGCTAAATGCATAAATGTAAATATATATATATATATATATATATATATATAAAATATTATTATTATTAGCTAAAACTTATAATGATTGTTTTGCTTTTATTTTAATATATTTATTTTTATATTTTGCATGTTATACCATCTTCTTTAAAATGGAGATAAGTTCCTTTTATAGAACCAATTGTGTGTGTGTGTGTGTACTTACTTAACCATATTTTGGGAACAAATTTGTACCCAGAACTGAGCAAAACCTGGCAAAAAATATCCCTGTGGTGATGTCCTCGTTTGTAAAAATATATATATATATTTTAAAAAAGTAAAAATGCAGAAAGTTTTCTATGATGGGTAAGTTTAGGGTGTGTGTTAGGGTTACGTAAAAAATGTACTATTATCTGTATATAAAAACAATAGAAGTCTATGCAGTGTCTCCATTTAGATAGGTGTGAGTGTGTGACTGTGTGAGTAAGACTGTGTGACTGTGAGTGTGTGACTGTGTGTGACTGTGAGTGTGTGACTGTGTGAGTGTGACTGTGTGAGTAAGACTGTGAGTAAGACTGTGAGTGTGAGTGTGTGACTGACTGTGAGTGTGTGACTGTGAGTGTGTGACTGTGTGACTGTGGGTGTGTGACTGACTGTGAGTGTGTGACTGAGTGTGTGACTGTGGGTGTGTGACTGTAAGTGTGTGACTGTGTGACTGTGGGTGTGTGACTGTGAGTGTGTGACTGTGTGTGCCTGTGGGTGTGTGACTGTGAGTGTGTGACTGTGTGAGTGAGACTGTGACTGTGAGTATGTGACTGTGAGTGTGTGACTGTGGTTGTGTGACTGTGGTTGTGTGACTGTGGGTGTGTGACTGTGAGTGTGTGACTGTGTGAGTAAGTCTGTGAGTAAGACTGTAAAACTGTGAGTGTGTGACTATGACTGTGTGAGTGTGTGACTGACTGTGAGTGTGTGACTGAGTGTGTGACTGTGTGACTGTGGGTGTGTGACTGTGAGTGTGTGACTGTGACTGTGTGAGTGTGTGACTGACTGTGAGTGTGTGACTGACTGTGTGTGACTGTGAGTGTGTGACTGTGACTGTGACTGTGTGATTGTGAGTGTGTGACTGTGACTAAGTGTGTGACTGTGGTGTGTGACTGTAAGTGTGTGACTGTGTGTGGGTGTGTGACTGACTGTGTGACTGTGAGTGTTTGACTGTGAGTGTGTCAAGTCAAGTCAGCTTTATTTATATAGCGCTTTTTACAATGGCGATTGTCTCAAAGCAGCTTCACAGTGTTAAACAGGAAAATAATGAACAGAATTTGATTCGGCTGTACAGCCGCTCTGGAGAAAACAGTGATGTCATCAGCTCATTTCAATTATCATATATATTCAAGTAATGTAGTTTATATAGTTAATTTAGTTTAGTAATTAAATTTATTTGGATATTTATTTGAAAATTTAGTGTCCCCAACTGAGCAAGCCACAGAGTGTGACTGTGAGTGTGTGACTGTGTGAGTGTGTGACTGTGTGTGACTGTGTGAGTGTGACTGTGAGTGTGTGACTGACTCTGGGTGTGTGAATGTGAGTGTGTGACTGGGTGTGTGACTGTGAGTGTGTGACTGTGTGTGGCTGGGTGTGTTACTGTGAGTGTGTGACTGACTGTGGGTGTGTGAATGTGAGTGTGTGACTGGGTGTGTGACTGTGAGTGTGTGACTGTGTGTGAGTGACTGTATGTGACTGTGAGTGTGTGACTGTGTGTGACTGTGAGTGTGACTGTGTGTGACTGTGAGTGTGTGTGACTGTGTGAGTGTGACTGTAAGTGTGTGACTGTGTGTGACCTGTGAGTGTGTGAGTGTGTGACTGTGAGTGTGTGACTGTGTGTGACTGTGTGTGACTGTGAGTGTGACTGTGTGTGACTGTGTGAGTGAGTGTGACTGTAAGTGTGTGACTGTGAGTGTGTGACTGTGTGAGTGAGTGTGACTGTAAGTGTGTGACTGTGAGTGTGTGACTGTGAGTATGTGACTGTGTGAGTGTGTGTGACTGTGTGAGTGTGACTGTAAGTGTGTGACTGTAAGTGTGTGACTGTGTGTGACTGTGTAAGTGTGACTGTAAGTGTGTGACTGTGTGTGACCTGTGAGTGTGTGACTGTGTGTGACTGTGAGTGTGTGACTGTGTGTGTGTGACTGATTGTGTGACTGTGAGTGTGTGACTGACTGTGGGTGTGTGACTGTGTGTGACTGTGAGTGTGACTGTGTGTGACTGTGAGTGTGTGACTGTGAGTATGTGACTGTGTGAGTGTGTGAGTGTGTGTGACTGTGTGAGTGTGACTGTAAGTGTGTGACTGTGAGTGTGTGACTGTGTGAGTGACTGTGAGTGTGTGACTGTGTGTGTGTGACTGATTGTGTGACTGTGTGTGGCTGGGTGTGTGACTGTGAGTGTGTGACTGACTGTGGGTGTGTGACTGATTGTGTGACTGTGTGTGACTGTGTGTGACTGTGAGTGTGACTGATTGTGTGACTGAGTATGGGTGTGTGACTGACTGTGAGTGTGACTGTGTGTGACTGTGGGTGTGTGACTGTGACTGTGTGAGTGTGACTGATTGTGTGACTGTGTGTGACTGTGAGTGTGTGACTGTGGGTGTGTGACTGGCATGGCGTTAGTTTTCATTGTTATGCTGACGATACTCAGCTCTATATTTCTTCACGCCCTGACGAAACTTACCAATTCACAAGATTAACGGAATGCATAGCTGATATAAAAAATTGGATGACTAGTAATTTCCTGCAACTTAATTCAGAAAAAACTGAATTTTTAATTATTGGACAAAAAAACTCCACATGTAGTAACCTAGAATACTGTCTAACACTTGATGGCTGCTCTGTCAAGTCCTCGTCGTCAGTTAGGAACCTGGGTGTGCTCTTTGATACCAATCTCTCATTTGAAAGCCACGTTTCTAGCATCTGTAAAACTGCATTCTACCATCTTAAAAATATATCTAAATTACGGCATATGCTTTCAATGCAAAATGCTGAACAGTTAGTTCATGCATTCATGACCTCAAGGCTAGATTATTGTAATGCTCTACTGGGTGGTTGCCCTGCTCGCTTAATAAATAAACTGCAGCTGGTCCAAAACGCAGCAGCTCGAGTTCTTACTAGAACCAGGAAGTATGACCATATTAGCCCGGTTCTGTCAACACTGCACTGGCTCCCTATTAAACATCGCATACATTTTAAAATCTTGCTAATTACTTACAAATCACTAAATGGTTTAGCTCCCCAGTACTTGAGCGAGCTCTTAACGCATTATACTCCATCACGTCTATTGCGGTCTCAAAACTCTGGCCAGTTGATAATACCTAGAATATCAAAATCAACTGCAGGCGGTCGATCCTTTTCCTATTTAGCACCCAAACTCTGGAACAGCCTTCCTAGCATTGTTCGGGAAGCAGACACACTCTGTCAGTTTAAATCTAGACTAAAAACGCATCTCTTTACTATGGCATACACATAAAACATTTTAATTTATATTTTATTCAAATTGTTAGGCTGCATTAACTAGGTCAGCCGGAACCGGGAACACTTCCCATAACACCTGATGTACTCGTTACATCATAAGAGGAATGGCATCTACGCTAATGTTAGTCTCTCTGTTTATCCCGAGGTTTACTGCAGTCAGCCGGATCCGGGCCGTATCCAGATCAGATGGTGGACCAGCGCCCAGACATTACCAACGTATCCCTGAAGTGTCTGCAGAGACCGTGTCAATTAGTCTACCCTCTGAAATTGCTCATCGACATGGCATCCTCAATGGATCCATCTCCGGCGTGATGACTCCGATATTTCGAATATTCCTATTTAATAATTGTTTAATTGACACGCCATCCTCAATAAACCCGGTGTGATGCCTCCGATCTTTCGAATAATCCGATCTAATATTACTTCTGACCTATAAGGCTGCCAAAATAATAAACATACACTGTTTGTTAATTGGCCAGAGGAGAACTGGCACCCCGACTGAGCCTGGTTTCTCCCAAGGTTTATTTTTCTCCATTAGGACACCTGATGGAGTTTTGGTTCCTTGCCACTGTCGCCTCTGGCTTGCTCAGTTGGGGACACAAAATTTTCAAATAAATATCCAAATAAATGTAATTACTAAACTAAATTATATCAACTACATTACTTGAATATATATGATAATTGAAATGAGCTGATGACATCACCGTTTTCTCCAGAGCGGCTGTACAGCCGAATCAAATTCTGTTCATTATTTTCCTGTTTAACACTGTGAAGCTGCTTTGAAACAATCTGCATTGTAAAAAGCGCTATATAAATAAAGTTGACTTGACTTGACTTGACTGTGACTGTGAGTGTGTGACTGTGAGTGTGTGACTGTGGGTGTGTGACTGTGACTATGAGTGTGACTGATTGTGTGACTGTAAGTGTGTGACTGTGTGTGGGTGTGTGACTGACTGTGTGACTGTGCGTGTGACTGTGAGTGTGTCAAGTCAACTTTATTTATATAGCGCTTTTTACAATGCCGATTGTTTCAAAGCAGCTTCACAGTGTTAAACAGGAAAATAATGAACAGAATCTGATTCGGCTGTACAGCCGCTCTGGAGAAAACGGTGATGTCATCAGCTCATTTCAATGATCATATATATTCAAGTAATGTAGTTGATATAGTTAATTTAGTTTAGTAATTAAATTTATTTGGATATTTATTTGAAAATTTAGTGTCCCCAACTGAGCAAGCCACAGAGTGTGACTGTAAGTGTGTGACTGTGACTGTGTGAGTGTGTGAGTGTGACTGTGAGTGTGTGACTGTGAGTGTGTGACTGTGAGTGTGTGACTGTGTGTGAGTGTGTGACTGTGTGAGTGACTGTGAGTGTGTGACTGTCTGTGTGACTGTGTGAGTGTGACTGATTGTGTGACTGTCTGAGTGTGTGTGACTGTGTGAGTGTGTGTGACTGTGTGAGTGTGACTGTAAGTGTGTGACTGTGAGTGTGTGACTGTGAGTGAGTGACTGTGAGTGTGTGACTGTGAGTGTGTGACTGTGTGACTGAGTGTGTGACTGTGTGTAAGTGTGTGTGAGTGTGTGACTGTGAGTGACTGTGAGTGTGTGACTGTGAGTGTGTGACTGTGTGAGTGTGACTGTGACTGTGAGACTGTGTGACTGTGTGAGTGTGACTGTAAGTGTGTGACTGTGTGTGACTGTGAGTATGTGACTGTGAGTGTGTGACTGTGTGAGTGACTGTGAGTGTGTGACTGTGTGACTAAGTGTGTGACTGTGTGTAAGTGTGTGACTGTGTGTAAGTGTGTGACTCTGTGTGACTGTGACTGTGAGTGACTGTGTGTGTGTGACTGTGTGTGTGACTGTGTAAGTGTGTGACTGTGACTGTGAGTGACTGTGTGTGTGTGACTGTGAGTGTGTGACTGTGACTGTGAGTGACTGTGTGTGTGACTGTGAGTGTGTGACTGTGACTGTGAGTGACTGAGTGTGTGACTGTGAGACTGTGTGAGTGTGACACTGTGTGTGACTGTGAGACTGTGTGTGAGTGACTGTGAGTGTGTGACTGTGAGACTGTGAGTGTGTGACTGTGTGTATAAACCCGTCTCCGGCGTGATGCCTCCGATCTTTCGAATAATCCGATCTAATATTACTTCTGACCTATAAGGCTGCCAAAATAATAAACATACACTGTTTGTTAATTGGCCAGAGGAGAACTGGCACCCCGACTGAGCCTGGTTTCTCCCAAGGTTTATTTTTCTCCATTAGGACACCTGATGGAGTTTTGGTTCCTTGCCACTGTCGCCTCTGGCTTGCTCAGTTAGGGACACTAAATTTTCAAATAAATATCCAGATAAATTTAATTACTAAACTAAATTAACTATATCAACTACATCACTTGAATATATATGATAATTGAAATGAGCTGATGACATCACCGTTTTCTCCAGAGCGGCTGTACAGCCGAATCAAATTCTGTTCATTATTTTCCTGTTTAACACTGTGAAGCTGCTTTGAAACAATCGGCATTGTAAAAAGCGCTATATAAATAAAGTTGACTTGACTAGTGTGAGTGTGAGTGTGTGACTGTGTGAGTGACTGTGTGAGTGACTGTGAGTGTGTGACTGTGTGTGTGTGACTGTGAGTGTGTGACTGTGAGTGTGTGACTGTGAGTGTGTGACTGTGTGAGTGTGAGTGTGTGCGACTGTGTGAGTGTGTGACTGTGAGTGTGTGACTGTGAGTGTGTGACTGTGTGAGTGTGAGTGTGTGACTGTGTGTGACTGTGTGTGACTGTGTGTGACTGTGTGAGTGTGACTGTGTGAGTGTGACTGTGTGAGTGTGACTGTGTGAGTGTGACTGTGACTGTGAGTGTGTGACTGTGAGTGTGTGAGGTTACACACAGTGTATCGGTTGACATCCAACAAGGTAAAAACAACAACCAAAAAGGACTTTATTTAAATGTCCCGTCTCCGACTTGAGCCACGGCCAATCAGTTTGAGTTCACTTTAATAACCTTGATACAGATACAGTTTCAACAGGTTACAACAGATCCAGCGAAACTTGATAACATCTAGTCTTTCTCTCTGTTAACAGTCACTTGGTGGGTTTTTTATTGTCACATATTTTAGCACACATCTGAAAGCTTAAACACTCAAAATTCATCCCTAAAACGGTTCTTTAAAAACATTTACCGCCTCAAATTTGGAACACAACTGAGTTAGACATACGGCTTTGAGTTTATAGCTGTGTGTAAATTATTTTTAAAAATAGATATTTTGTGTCAAATAAAGTTTCATTCAGTACATTCTCAACTTTCTGAACTTCTCAAACCTTTTAACACTTTCATTTTTTTGAAGCTGCTTTCACTTCTGTCTTCTCTAAGAGGAGGTCTGTACTCCAAAGCATTCATGAACTTCAACCAGTCTAAGAGAAAGGGTGGAGACAGATTAACCCACTGTATTTCCCTTTCTTCAGCCAGCAGCCAATCAGAGCAGAGATCTTTTCCTATGAGTCACTCAGGCCCCTCCCACCGTCTCTCTCTCTCTCACACACACGCATGTGTTCTCCACCTTGAGCAGCTCTTCAGACTCCCACAGAAGAGCAGAAGCGGATCCACAGGAGAGACTCTCGGTCCCTGCCGTTGATCATGAGCGTCCCGAGCACTTTATTCCTCATGTGTGCTTTCACTGCGTCTGTGAGAGGACACTCAAACATCACAGGTAAGAAGAACAGGAGTCCTGAACCACATACCGGCACACACAGCTCTTATTTTAGCCTGACACACTGAACTTCAGTCTGTAATTGCATGTTCTCAGAGAGGCTCTTTGAACGTTTGCCATTGAAAGAGTTGAAAGCCGCAGGACTGCATGATGGGACGGGGTTTCATGCTCTGAAATTACACATCTGGCTTTATTTCCAGAAGCTGCGGCAGAGACTCGCAGCTCTACTCCAGTGAAGACGCTGCTGAAGTCCAGCTTCCATCTGTATCATGAGGGGATGGTGTTTGAGGAGACCTGTGCCGTGGTCCCGTTCAGGTCCGAGAGCCTCCACAGATGCGGCTACAACCAAAGCCTTCCTCTGGTGCTGGTCATACACGGATGGACGGTACGTCAGAACACACACACATGAAGGGAACGCGATGAGAGGTCAAAGAAACCGGTTTCAGACTAAACTTTTTCCAGCTAACAGGGAACGTTCTGTCAAGGTTCTCTCAAAGTCATGAGCAAATGCTCCTCCAGTAGCATTAATGTTCATTCAAAGTCATCTGGTCTTTAATAATGTTCTCAAAACTTTATTTACACATTGTTCATGGAATGTTTTTTAAACGTTCAGAGAACCATTCAAAAGTAACAATCCCATGTTTGCAGAATGGAATGTTTACCTCAACGTTCACATAACCAAGCATTAAAACATTTAAAAAAACGTTCAGAGAACATTTTCATAACATAATGGGAACATATGTTTGTTAGCTGGGATGATGTATGGCTGCTGTTTTTTCCACGAATCATCTGTTTGTTGCCCGTGAAAAAGGGCCTATCTCTGCTATACGACTCGGCTCATGTGTCTACAAACATGCAGAGCAGACAGAAAGTTCCTCGAGACCGAGGGAAGGGATGAATCACTTTGTTTTACAGCGTTTGAGTGCTCAGGGTTGATGTGCTCTTCTCCTGCTCTCAGATGAACGGACTCATGGAGAAGTGGATCTTCAATCTGGCCTCTGCGCTGAAGGTCCGGCTCGGGCAGGTCAATGTGCTCATCAGCGATTGGAGGAATCTGGCCCTTCAGCCGTATCCAATCGCTGCCAAGAACAGCAGACAGGTGGGGCAGGATGTGGCCGCGCTGCTCAAATGGCTGGAGGTAATGAGGGTCTTTAATGGGAACATTCTGGGAATGAAACCGACCGCATATAAAAACCTAAACATGCTGGTGTCCCGTCTCAGTTAGATAGCACTGAAGGGAAACTACAACAAATACCATTTCCAAATTCCCCACTCGAGTGAAACGCTTCTCAAACAAGAACAAATGTAGGCTTGATTTAGTCTGATTTTGGGGAATTGATTGGATGGTTGTGGTTTGCTATTGGTGGATCTCATGTGAGTGACAGGTTGCCCCGCCCTCGTCATCAGAGAAGAGATTAAGTTATTCTGATTATTAACACAATAATGATTAATCATTTAGAATAAACACTGCAATCATCCATTCAAACATAAGAATACATTTTGAATTCATGGTGACGAAAAATGTTTTTGATAAGGGTCCATCTACTGTATGTGCATCAGTATCTAAGTGTTTGAGTCCTGACGGCACTTCCTCTCCGGACAGGAAGCTGCTCAGCTCTCCATGGATCAAGTCCATCTGATTGGCTACAGTCTGGGAGCGCATGTGGCTGGATTTGCAGGAAGCCATTTCAGAGGACGGAGGAAAGTGGGCCGCATTACTGGTATGAAGAAGCAAACATGCATCAGACAGGATTAGGGCAGTTGAGGCCTAATGGTTAGAGAGTCAGACCGAAGGTCAAGAGTTCGAGTCTCAGTACCGGCAGGAAATGTAGGTGGAAGGAGTGAATGAACAGCGCTCTCTGCCACTCTTATAACCCTTGAGCAAGGCACCTAACCCACAATCACTCCCCGGGATGCCCACAGCTCCTGGTGTGTGTTCATGGTGTGTGTGTGTGTGCACTTGGATGGGGGAAATTCAGAGCACAAATTCTGAGTATGGGACACCACACATGGCTACACGTCACGTCACTTTATCGGAGTCTGCTGGTGTTTTGTTCAGTGAGTGTCAGTGGAGTGTAGTTCCATCATCTGACCACTGACCCTGTTAACCAGCTCATCTACTAATGAACAAGTGACGTTCTTAACATGATTCATTCTGAAACTTCCCATTCAGAGTGACTGTGTTGTGTAGAACGAGACCCGCGTTCTCCACCAACTTCTGATGAGACGCTCAGCCAATCATCCATTCATCTATTCAGCCAATCTGACGCTCATTGAGAACATACTGAAATGCTATTTAAACTTTTTTTCTGAGACTAAAATTTCCAAAAGTATACTTGGGTTTTTACATGTACGCGAGGGTCCACGTACATTGTGCTACGCAGATTTTGTCACCAGAATAGCATGCCAGTACTGTACACATATGCACGTTGAATTTGTTTTGCACTAATCAGTTGTTCCACAAGGTGGCAGCACTGACCTTTCACAGTGGAAAACAAAACTAAAGAGACAGAACAGCAACAGACGCCGCATTGTCAATGGCTCATAGTTATGAGAAAGAGACGCAACTCTAGTTTAAAAGAATACAAAAACATTAAATCGCTCATGACTTCTGGAGAAAAATAGCGCAGACACTGGACCGAGATGAAACATTCTAGAGCGCATGTGCTGACCGCCTGTGTTCGCACGCTATCAAATGGAGTATACTTTGCAAGGCTACACGTTTGACTGTACGCTTATGCTAGCGTCGTGTAAAAAAATTTAAATAAATATATTGTATACTCTGGGCTTTACCTCTCCTAGAGTCACCAATCCTGAGACTTTCAGAATACTCTATCTTTTCTAACTGATCCGACTCACCGTTTTCCTAAAAATGATGCTAAATCATAAAACTGCTAAATCATACTAGCAACATGCTAAAATATCCAATCAACGTATTAATTTATGCCAGCAACATGCTAGCAATGTGCTAATTCATAGTAGAAACATGCTAGCAATGTGTTAAATCTTATTAGAAATGTGTTAGTAACATGTTAAAACATGTTAGAAATGTGTTAAAGGGACAGTTCACCCAAAAATAAAAATTAGCCAATGATTTACTCCCCCTCAAGCCATCCCAGGTGTGTATGACATTCTTCTTTCAAACGAATACAATTAGAGTTATATTAACAAATGTCCTGCTCTTCCAAGCTTTATAATGGCAGTGAATGACTGTTTCTGTTTTGAAATCCATAAAAGTGCATCTATCCATCATAAAAGTGCATCCACCATCCATCATAAAAGTGCATCCATCCATCATAAAAGTGCATCCATCCATCATAAAAGTGCATCCATCATCCATCATAAAGGTCAAGTCAAGTCAACTTTATTTATATAGCGCTTTTTACAATGGCGATTGTTTGAAAGCAGCTTCACAGTGTTAAACAGGAAAATAATGAACAGAATTTGATTCGGCTGTACAGACGCTCTGGAGAAAACGGTGATGTCATCAGCTCATTTCAATTATCATATATATTCAAGTAATGTAGTTGATATAGTTAATTTAGTTTAGTAATTACATTTATTTGGATATTTATTTGAAAATTTTGTGTGCCCAACTGAGCAAGCCAGAGGCGACAGTGGCAAGGAACCAAAACTCCATCAGGTGTCCTAATGGAGAAAAATAAACCTTGGGAGAAACCAGGCTCAGTCGGGGTGCCAGTTCTCCTCTGGCCAATTAACAAACAGTGTAAGTTTATTATTTTGGCAGCCTTATAGGTCAGAAGTAATATTAGATCGGATTATTCGAAAGATCGGAGGCATCACACCGGGTTTATTGAGGATGGCGTGTCAATTAAACAATTATTAAATAGGAATATTCGAAATATCGGAGTCATCACGCCGGAGATGGATCCATTGAGGATGCCATGTCGATGAGCAATTTCAGAGGGTAGACTAATTGACACGGTCTCTGCAGACACTTCAGGGATGCGTTGGTAATGTCTGGGCGCTGGTCCACCATCTGATCTGGATACGGCCCGGATCCGGCTGACTGCAGTAAACCTCGGGATAAACAGAGAGACTAACATTAGCGTAGATGCCATTCCTCTTATGATGTAACGAGTACATCAGGTGTTATGGGAAGTGTTCCCGGTTCCGGCTAACCTAGTTAATGCAGCCTAACAATTTGAATAAAATATAAATTAAAATGTTTTATGTGTATGCCATAGTAAAGAGATGCGTTTTTAGTCTAGATTTAAACTGACAGAGTGTGTCTGCTTCCAGAACAATGCTAGGAAGGCTGTTCCAGAGTTTGGGTGCTAAATAGGAAAAGGATCGACCGCCTGCAGTTGATTTTGATATTCTAGGTATTATCAACTGGCCAGAGTTTTGAGACCGCAATAGACGTGATGGAGTATAATGCGTTAAGAGCTTGCTCAAGTACTGGGGAGCTAAACCATTTAGTGATTTGTAAGTAATTAGCAAGATTTTAAAATGTATGCGATGTTTAATAGGGAGCCAGTGCAGTGTTGACAGAACCGGGCTAATATGGTCATACTTCCTGGTTCTAGTAAGAACTCGAGCTGCTGCGTTTTGGACCAGCTGCAGTTTATTTATTAAGCGAGCAGGGCAACCACCCAGTAGAGCATCTATCCATCATAAAAGTGCATCCATCCATCATAAAAGTGCAACCATCATCCATCATAAAGGTGCATCCATCCATCATAAAAGTGCATCCATCCATCATAAAAGTGCATCCATCATCCATCATAAAGGTGCATCCATCCATCATAAAAGTGCATCTATCATCACAAAAGTGCATCCATCCATCAGAAAAGTGCATCTATCCATCATAAAAGTGCATCTATCCATCATAAAAGTGCATCTATCCATCATAAAAGTGCATCCATCCATCATAAAAGTGCATCCATCATCCATCATAAAGGTGCATCCATCCATCATAAAAGTGCATCTATCATCACAAAAGTGCATCCATCCATCATAAAAGTGCATCTATCCATCATAAAAGTGCATCTATCCATCATAAAAGTGCATCCAACATCCATCATAAAAGTGCATCCAACATCCATCATAAAAGTGCATCCACCATCCATCATAAAAGTGCATCCACCATCCATCATAAAAGTGCATCCATCCATCATAAAAGTGCATCCATCATCCATCATAAAAGTACACCCATCTATCATAAGTGCATCCATCCATCATAAAAGTGCATCCATCCATCACAAAAGTGCATCCATCTATCACAAAAGTGCATCTATCCATCATAAAAGTGCATCCATCCATCATAAAAGTGCATCCATCCATCATAAAAGTGCATCCATCATCCATCATAAAAGTGCATCCATCATCCATCATAAAAGTGCATCTATCCATCATAAAAGTGCATCCATCCATCACAAAAGTGCATCCATCCATCATAAAAGTGCATCCACCATCCATCATAAAAGTGCATCCATCCATCACAAAAGTGCATCCATCCATCATAAAAGTGCATCTATCCATCACAAAAGTGCATCTATCCATCACAAAAGTGCATCCATCATCCATCATAAAAGTGCATCCATCCATCATAAAAGTGCATCCATCATCCATCATAAAAGTGCATCCATCATCCATCATAAAAGTGCATCCATCATCCATCATAAAAGTGCATCCATCCATCATAAAAGTGCATCCATCATCCATCATAAAGGTGCATCTATCCATCATAAAAGTGCATCCATCCATCATAAAAGTGCATCCATCCATCATAAAAGTGCATCCATCCATCATAAAAGTGCATCCATCATCCATCATAAAGGTGCATCCATCCATCATAAAAGTGCATCTATCTATCATAAAAGTGCATCCATCATCCATCATAAAAGTGCATCCATCCATCATAAAAGTGCATCCATCATCCATCATAAAAGTGCATCCATCATCCATCATAAAAGTGCATCCATCCATCACAAAAGTGCATCTATCCATCATAAAAGTGCATCCATCATCCATCATAAAAGTGCATCCATCCATCATAAAAGTGCATCCATCATCCATCATAAAAGTGCATCCATCATCCATCATAAAAGTGCATCCATCATCCATCATAAAAGTGTATCCATTCATCATAAAAGTGCATCCATCCATCATAAAAGTGCATCCATCCATCACAAAAGTACATCCATCCATCATAAAAGTGTGTGCATCCATCATCATAAAAGTGTATCCATCCATCATAAAAGTGCATCCATCATCATAAGTGCATCCATCCATCATAAAAGTGTATCCATCCATCATAAAAGTGCATCCATCATCATAAGTGCATCCATCCATCATAAAAGTGCATCCATCATCATAAGTGCATCTATCCATCATAAAAGTGCATTCATCCATCATAAAAGTGCATCCATCCATCATAAAAGTGCATCCATCATCATAAGTGCATCTATCCATCATAAAAGTGCATTCATCCATCACAAAAGTGCATCCATCCATCATAAAAGCGTGTGCATCCATCATCCATCATAAAAGTGTATCCATCCATCATAAAAGTGCATCCATCATCATAAGTGCATCCATCCATCATAAAAGTGCATCCATCCATCACAAAAGTGCATCCATCCATCATAAAAGTTTGTGCATCCATCATCCATCATAAAAGTGTATCCATCATCATAAAAATGCATCCATCATCATAAGTGTATCCATCCATCATAAAAGTGCATCCATCATCATAAGTGCATCCATCATCATAAAAGTGCATCCATCACAAAAGTGCATCCATTCATCATAAAAGTGCATCCATCATCACGTGCATCCATCCATCATAAAAGTGCATCTATCCATCATAAGTGCATCCATCATCCATCATAAAAGTGCATCCATCATAAAAGTGCATCCATCATAAAAGTGCATCCATCATCCATCATAAAAGTGCATCCATCATCCATCATAAAAGTGCATCCATCCATCATCCATCATAAAAGTGCATCCATCCACCATAAAAGTGCATCCATCCATCATAAAAGTGCATCCATCCATCATAAAAGTGCATCTATCCATCATAAGTGCATCCATCATCCATCATAAAAGTGCATCCATCATAAAAGTGCATCCATCATAAAAGTGCATCCATCATCCATCATAAAAGTGCATCCATCATCCATCATAAAAGTGCATCCATCCATCATCCATCATAAAAGTGCATCCATCCACCATAAAAGTGCATCCATCCATCATAAAAGTGCATCCATCCATCATAAAAGTGCATCTATCCATCATAAAAGTGCATCCATCATCCATCATAAAAGTGCATCCATCCATCACAAAAGTGCATCTATCCATCATAAAAGTGCATCCATCATCCATCATAAAAGTGCATCCATCATCATAAAAGTGCATCCATCCATCATAAAAGTGCATCCATCCATCCCAAAAGTGCATCCATCCATCATAAAAGCGTGTGCATCCATCATCATAAGTGCATCCATCCATCATAAAAGTGCATTCATCCATCATAAAAGTGCATCCATCCATCACAAAAGTGCATCCATCCATCATAAAAGCATGTGCATCCATCATCATAAAAGTGTATCCATCCATCATAAAAGTGCATCCATCATCATAAGTGCATCCATCCATCATAAAAGTGCATCCATCATCATAAGTGCATCCATCATCATAAGTGCATCCATCCATCATAAAAGAGCATCCATCATCATAAGTGCATCCATCATAAAAGTGCATCCATCCATCACAAAAGTGCATCCATCCATCATAAAAGCATGTGCATCCATCATCATAAAAGTGTATCCATCCATCATAAAAGTGCATCCATCATCATAAAAGTTTGTGCATCCATCATCCATCATAAAAGTGTATCCATCATCATAAAAATGCATCCATCATCATAAGTGTATCCATCCATCATAAAAGTGCATCCATCATCATAAGTGCATCCATCATCATAAAAGTGCATCCATCACAAAAGTGCATCCATTCATCATAAAAGTGCATCCATCATCACGTGCATCCATCCATCATAAAAGTGCATCTATCCATCATAAGTGCATCCATCATCCATCATAAAAGTGCATCCATCATAAAAGTGCATCCATCATAAAAGTGCATCCATCATCCATCATAAAAGTGCATCCATCATCCATCATAAAAGTGCATCCATCCATCATCCATCATAAAAGTGCATCCATCCACCATAAAAGTGCATCCATCCATCATAAAAGTGCATCCATCCATCATAAAAGTGCATCCATCCATCACAAAAGTGCATCCATCCATCATAAAAGTGCATCTATCATCCACCATAAAAGTGCATCCATCCATCATAAAAGTGCATCTATCCATCATAAAAGTGCATCCATCCATCACAAAAGTGCATCCATCCATCATAAAAGTGCATCTATCATCCATCATAAAAGTGCATCCATCCATCACAAAAGTGCATCTATCCATCATAAAAGTGCATCCATCATCCATCATAAAAGTGCATCCATCATCATAAAAGTGCATCCATCCATCATAAAAGTGCATCCATCCATCCCAAAAGTGCATCCATCCATCATAAAAGCGTGTGCATCCATCATCATAAGTGCATCCATCCATCATAAAAGTGCATTCATCCATCATAAAAGTGCATCCATCCATCACAAAAGTGCATCCATCCATCATAAAAGCATGTGCATCCATCATCATAAAAGTGTATCCATCCATCATAAAAGTGCATCCATCATCATAAGTGCATCCATCCATCATAAAAGTGCATCCATCATCATAAGTGCATCCATCATCATAAGTGCATCCATCCATCATAAAAGTGCATCCATCATCATAAGTGCATCCATCATAAAAGTGCATCCATCCATCACAAAAGTGCATCCATCCATCATAAAAGCATGTGCATCCATCATCATAAAAGTGTATCCATCCATCATAAAAGTGCATCCATCATCATAAGTGCATCCATCCATCATAAAAGTGCATCCATCATCATAAGTGCATCCATCATAAAAGTGCATCCATCCATTATAAAAGCTTGTGCATCCATCATCCATCATAAGTGTATCCATCCATCATAAAAGTGCATCCATCATCATAAAAGTGCATCCATCCATCACAAAAGTGCATCCATCATCATAAAAGTGCATCCATCATCAGAAGTGCATCCATCCATTATAAAAGTGCATCCATCCATCATAAAAGTGCATTCATCCATCATAAAAGTGAATCCATCATAAAAGTGCATCCATCCATCACAAAAGTGCATCCATCATCATAAAAGTGCATCCATCATTAGAAGTGCATCCATCCATTATAAAAGTGCATCCATCCATCATAAAAGTGCATTCATCCATCATAAAAGTGCATCCATCATAAAAGCGCATCCATCATCCATCACAAAAGTGCATCCATCCATCATAAAAGCATGTGCATCCATCATCATAAAAGTGTATCCATCCATCATAAAAGTGCATCCATCATCATAAGTGCATCCATCCATCATAAAAGTGCATCCATCATCATAAGTGCATCCATCATAAAAGTGCATCCATCCATTATAAAAGCTTGTGCATCCATCATCCATCATAAGTGTATCCATCCATCATAAAAGTGCATCCATCATCATAAAAGTGCATCCATCCATCACAAAAGTGCATCCATCATCATAAAAGTGCATCCATCATCAGAAGTGCATCCATCCATTATAAAAGTGCATCCATCCATCATAAAAGTGCATTCATCCATCATAAAAGTGAATCCATCATAAAAGTGCATCCATCCATCACAAAAGTGCATCCATCATCATAAAAGTGCATCCATCATTAGAAGTGCATCCATCCATTATAAAAGTGCATCCATCCATCATAAAAGTGCATTCATCCATCATAAAAGTGCATCCATCATAAAAGCGCATCCATCATCCATCATAAAAGTGCATCCATCCATCATAAAAGTGCATCCATCCATCACAAAAGTGCATCCATCCATCACAAAAGTGCATCCATCCATCATAAATGTGTATCCATCCATCATAAATGTGCATCCATCATCATAAGTGCATCCATCCATCATAAAAGTGCATTCATCCATCCATCATAAAAGTGCATCTATCATCATAAGTGCATCCATCCATCATAAAAGTGCATCCATCATCCATCATAAAAGTACACCCATCTATCATAAAAGTGCATCCATCCATCATAAAAGTGCATCCATCCATCATAAAAGTGCATCCATCCATCACAAAAGTACATCTATCCATCATAAAAGTGCATCCATCCATCATAAAAGTGCATCCATCATCCATCATGAAAGTGCATCCATCATCCATCATAAAAGTGCATCTATCCATCATAAAAGTGCATCCATCCATCATAAAAGTGCATCCACCATCCATCATAAAAGTGCATCCATCATCCATCATAAAAGTGCATCCATCATCCATCATAAAAGTCCATCCACCATCCATCATAAAAGTGCATCCATCCATCACAAAAGTGCATCCATCATAAAAGTGCATCCATCATAAAAGTGCATCCATTTATCACAAAAGTGCATCCATCCATCATAAAAGCGTGTGCATCCATCATCCATCATAAAAGTGCATCTATCCATCATAAAAGTGCATCCATCATCCATCATAAAAGTGCATCCATCCATCACTAAAGTGCATCTATCCATCATAAAAGTGCATCCATCATCCATCATAAAAGTGCATCCATCATCCATCATAAAAGCATGTGCATCCATCATCATAAAAGTGTATCCATCCATCATAAAAGTGCATCCATCATCATAAGTGCATCCATCCATCATAAAAGTGCATCCATCATCATAAGTGCATCCATCATAAAAGTGCATCCATCCATTATAAAAGCTTGTGCATCCATCATCCATCATAAGTGTATCCATCCATCATAAAAGTGCATCCATCATCATAAAAGTGCATCCATCCATCACAAAAGTGCATCCATCATCATAAAAGTGCATCCATCATCAGAAGTGCATCCATCCATTATAAAAGTGCATCCATCCATCATAAAAGTGCATCCATCATAAAAGTGCATCCATCCATCACAAAAGTGCATCCATCATCATAAAAGTGCATCCATCATTAGAAGTGCATCCATCCATTATAAAAGTGCATCCATCCATCATAAAAGTGCATTCATCCATCATAAAAGTGCATCCATCATAAAAGTGCATCCATCATCCATCATAAAAGTGCATCCATCCATCATAAAAGTGCATCCATCCATCACAAAAGTGCATCCATCCATCATAAATGTGTATCCATCCATCATAAATGTGCATCCATCATCATAAGTGCATCCATCCATCATAAAAGTGCATTCATCCATCCATCATAAAAGTGCATCTATCATCATAAGTGCATCCATCCATCATAAAAGTGCATCCATCATCCATCATAAAAGTACACCCATCTATCATAAAAGTGCATCCATCCATCATAAAAGTGCATCCATCCATCATAAAAGTGCATCCATCCATCACAAAAGTACATCGATCCATCATAAAAGTGCATCCATCCATCATAAAAGTGCATCCATCCATCATAAAAGTGCATCCATCCATCATAAAAGTGCATCCATCCATCACAAAAGTGCATCCATCATCCATCATAAAAGTCCATCCACCATCCATCATAAAAGTGCATCCATCCATCACAAAAGTACATCTATCCATCATAAAAGTGCATCCATCCATCATAAAAGTGCATCCATCCATCATAAAAGTGCATCCATCCATCACAAAAGTGCATCCATCATCCATCATAAAAGTCCATCCACCATCCATCATAAAAGTGCATCCATCATCCATCATAAAAGTCCATCCACCATCCATCATAAAAGTGCATCCATCCATCACAAAAGTGCATCCATCATCCATCATAAAAGTGCATCCATCATCCATCATAAAAGTGCATCCATCATCCATCATAAAAGTCCATCCACCATCCATCATAAAAGTGCATCCATCCATCACAAAAGTGCATCCATCATCCATCATAAAAGTGCATCTATCCATCACAAAAGTGCATCCATCATCCATCATAAAAGTGCATCCATCATCCATCACAAAAGTGCATCCATCATCCATCATAAAAGTGCATCCATCATCCATCATAAAAGTGCATCCATCATCCATCATAAAGTTGCATCTATCCATCATAAAATTGCATCCATCCATCATAAAAGTGCATCCATCCATCATAAAAGTGCATCCATCCATCATAAAAGTGCATCTATCATCACAAAAGTGCATCCATCCATCATAAAAGCGTGCGCATCCATCATCCATCATAAAAGTGCATCCATCATCATAAGTGCATCCATCCATCATAAAAGTGCATTCATCCATCATAAAAGTGCATCCATCCATCATAAAAGTGCATCTATCCATCATAAAAGTGCATCCATCCAACATAAAAGTGCATCCATCATCCATCATAAAAGTGCATCCATCCATCATAAAAGTGCATCCATCATAAAAGTGCATCCATCATAAAAGTGCATCCATTTATCACAAAAGTGCATCCATCCATCATAAAAGCGTGTGCATCCATCATCCATCATAAAATGGTATCCATCCATCATAAAAGTGTATCCATCCATCACAAAAGTGCATCCATCCATCATAAAAGTGCATCCATCCATCATAAAAGTGCATCCATCATCCATCATAAAAGTGCATCCATCATCCATCATAAAAGTGCATCCATCATCCATCATAAAAGTGCATCCATCATCCATCATAAAAGTGTATCCATCCATCATAAAAGTGCATCCATCCATCATAAAAGTGCATCCATCCATCACAAAAGTACATCCATCCATCATAAAAGCGTGTGCATCCATCATCCATCATAAAAGTGCATCCATCCATCACTAAAGTGCATCTATCCATCATAAAAGTGCATCCATCATCCATCATAAAAGTGCATCCATCCATCATAAAAGTGCATCTATCCATCATAAAAATGCATCCATCCATCACAAAAGTGCATCTATCCATCATAAAAGTGCATCCATCATCCATCATAAAAGTGCATCCATCCATCATAAAAGTGCATCCATCATCCATCATAAAAGTGCATCCATCATCCATCATAAAAGTGCATCCATCATCCATCATAAAAGTGTATCCATTCATCATAAAAGTGCATCCATCCATCATAAAAGTGCATCCATCCATCACAAAAGTACATCCATCCATCATAAAAGTGTGTGCATCCATCATAAAAGTGCATCCATCATCATAAGTGCATCCATCATAAAAGTGCATCCATCCATCACAAAAGTGCATCCATCCATCATAAAAGCATGTGCATCCATCATCATAAAAGTGTATCCATCCATCATAAAAGTGCATCCATCATCATAAGTGCATCCATCCATCATAAAAGTGCATCCATCATCATAAGTGCATCCATCATAAAAGTGCATCCATCCATCATAAAAGCTTGTGCATCCATCATCCATCATAAGTGTATCCATCCATCATAAAAGTGCATCCATCATCATAAAAGTGCATCCATCCATCACAAAAGTGCATCCATCATCATAAAAGTGCATCCATCATCAGAAGTGCATCCATCCATTATAAAAGTGCATCCATCCATCATAAAAGTGCATTCATCCATCATAAAAGTGCATTCATCCATCATAAAAGTGCATCCATCATAAAAGTGCATCCATCATCCATCATAAAAGTGCATCCATCCATCATAAAAGTGCATCCATCCATCACAAAAGTGCATCCATCCATCATAAATGTGTATCCATCCATCATAAATGTGCATCCATCATCATAAGTGCATCCATCCATCATAAAAGTGCATTCATCCATCCATCATAAAAGTGCATCCATCATCATAAGTGCATCCATCATAAAAGTGCATCCATCCATCATAAAAGCTTGTGCATCCATCATCCATCATAAGTGTATCCATCCATCATAAAAGTGCATCCATCATCATAAGTGTATCCATCCATCATAAAAGTGCATCCATCATCATAAGTGTATCCATCCATCCATCATAAAATTGCATCCATCATCATAAGTGCATCCATCATCATAAAAGTGCATCCATCATCACAAAAGTGCATCCATCATCATAAAAGTGCATCCATCATCAGAAGTGCATCCATCCATTATAAAAGTGCATCCATCCATCATAAAAGTGCATTCATCCATCATAAAAGTGCATCCATCATAAAAGTGCATCCATCCATCATAAAAGTGCATCCATCCATCATAAATGTGTATCCATCATCATAAGTGCATCCATCCATCATAAAAGTGCATTCATCCATCCATCATAAAAGTGCATCTATCATCATAAGTGCATACATCCATCATAAAAGTGCATCCACCATAAAAGTGCATCCATCATCATAAGTGCATCCATCCATCATAAAAGTGCATTCATCCATCATAAAAGTGCATCCATCCATCATAAAAGTGCATCTATCATCATAAGTGCATCCATCCATCATAAAAGTGCATCCATCCATCATAAAAGTGCATTCATCCATCATAAAAGTGCATCCATCCATCACAAAAGTGCATCCATCCATCATAAAAGCATGTGCATCCATCATCATAAAAGTGTATCCATCCATCATAAAAGTGCATCCATCATCATAAGTGCATCCATCCATCATAAAAGTGCATCCATCATCATAAGTGCATCCATCATAAAAGTGCATTCATCCATCATAAAAGTGCATCCATGCATCATAAAAGTGCATCCATCATCCATCATAAAAGTGCATTCATCATCCATCATAAAAGTGCATCCATCATTATAAAAGTGCATTCATCCATCATAAAAGTGCATCCATGCATCATAAAAGTGCATTCATCCATCATAAAAGTGCATCCATCATCATAAAAGTGCATTCATCCATCATAAAAGTGCATTCATCCATCATAAAAGTGCATTCATCCATCATAAAAGTGCATTCATCATCCATCATAAAAGTGCATCCATCCATCATAAAAGTGCATCCATCATCCATCATAAAAGTGCATCCATCATCCATCATAAATGTGCATCCATCCATCATAAAAGTGCATTCATCCATCATAAAAGTGCATCCATCCATCATAAAAGTGCATTCATCCATCATAAAAGTGCATCCATCATCATAAAAGTGCATTCATCCATCATAAAAGTGCATTCATCCATCATAAAAGTGCATTCATCATCCATCATAAAAGTGCATCCATCATCCATCATAAAAGTGCATCCATCATCCATCATAAATGTGCATCCATCCATCATAAAAGTGCATTCATCCATCATAAAAGTGCATCCATCCATCATAAAAGTGCATTCATCCATCATAAAAGTGCATCCATCATCATAAAAGTGCATTCATCCATCATAAAAGTGCATTCATCATCCATCATAAAAGTGCATCCATCATCCATCATAAAAGTGCATTCATCATCCATCATAAAAGTGCATTCATCCATCATAAAAGTGCATTCATCATCCATCATAAAAGTGCATCCATCATCCATCATAAAAGTGCATTCATCATCCATCATAAAAGTGCATCCATCATTATAAAAGTGCATTCATCCATCATAAAAGTGCATCCATGCATCATAAAAGTGCATTCATCCATCATAAAAGTGCATCCATCATCATAAAAGTGCATTCATCCATCATAAAAGTGCATTCATCCATCATAAAAGTGCATTCATCATCCATCATAAAAGTGCATCCATCCATCATAAAAGTGCATCCATCCATCATAAAAGTGCATCCATCATCCATCATAAAAGTGCATCCATCATCCATCATAAAAGTGCATCCATCCATCATAAAAGTGCATTCATCCATCATAAAAGTGCATTCATCCATCATAAAAGTGCATCCATCATCATAAAAGTGCTCCACACGGCTCTGGGGGTTAATAAAGGCCTTCTGCAGCGAATCAATGTTTAACACGTTATAAAGTAAAATATGTAGCTTCCGGCAGACCGCCTTCCATATTCAACTTACGAAGAAAGCGTAACTGTCGCTGCGATGACGTCAGCCGTAGCGTAAGTTGAATACAGAAGGCGGTCCGCTGGAAGCTAGATATTTTAATTTGTAACGTGTTAAATAAGTATATTTTTCTCACACAAACCCATTGATTCGCTTCAGAAGGCCGTTATTATCCCCCAGAGTCGTGTGGAGCACTTTTATAATGGATGGATGTGCTTTTTTGGGCTTCAAATTTTGGGCTGCCATTCACTGCCATTATAAAGCTTGGAAAAGCCAGGATATTTTTAATATAACTCTGATTGTGTTCGTTTGAAAGAAGAATGTCATATACACCTAGGATGACTTGAGGGAGAGTAAATCATAGGGACATATTCATTTTTGGGTGAACTATCCCTTTAAATCATGCTAGCAACAAATTAAAACATGCTAGCAATTCAAGCTTTTAAAACGTCTTCAAACTTTCCAGCCATGCTGTCTCAAGCCAACATCACAGTTTGTCTTAACAAACTCTGTTATAGTTTACACTGATGTCTGTTGTGTGACGCAGGTCTGGATCCGGCCGGGCCGCACTTCGAAGGTCTGCCGGCGTTTGACAGACTGTCTCCGGACGATGCTCAGTTTGTGGACGCTATCCACACCTTCACCGGATCCAGCCTCATGCCGGGAGTGGGAATCAAGCAGAGCGTCGCTCACGTGGACTTCTACCCCAACGGAGGCTCCTTTCAGACCGGCTGCAAGATGCTCGACATTTACACGAACGTCTATCAGTACGGCCTGCAAGGTACCGAACCCAACTCATGGCAAGATATTGATAAACGGACTGTATAAGATGATGAATCGAACGTGCAACATTAGGGACTGTTCGAACTGGACGTGTTCTTGAGTTTTTATGGAACAAAACACAGGGGTCTTGAGATATTGCCAAATTTGCTCACATACACAAGATATTTGTCTTGGTGACAGAAGCTTCATATGCAAAAAATAAAAATCTAAATACACTGAACAAAATTATAAACGCAACACTTTTGTTTTTGCCCCCATTTTTCATGAGCTGAACTCAAAAATCTAAGACTTTTTCTATGTACACAAAAGGCCTATTTCTCTCAAATATTCTTCACAAATCTAGTGATAGTGTTAGTGAGCACTTCTCCTTTGCCGAGATAATCCATCCACCTCACAGGTGTGGCATATCAAGATGCTGATTAGACAGCATGATTATTGCACAGGTGTGCCTTAGGCTGGCCACAATAAAAGGCCACTCTAAAATGAGCAGTTTTATTGTATTGGGGGGTCCGGGGGTCTGAAAACCAGTCAGTATCTGGTGTGACCACCATCCGATCCTTGCAACATGGGGCTGTGCATTATCATGCTGCAACATGAGGTGATGGTCGTGGATGAATGGCACAACAATGGGCCTCAGGATCTCGTCACGGTATCTCTGTGCATTCAAAATGCCATCAATAAAATACACCTGTGTTCGTTGTCCATAACATATGCCTGCCCATACCATAACCCCACCGCCACCATGGGCCACCCGATCCACAACGTTGACATCAGCAAACCGCTCACCCACACAACACCATACATGCTGTCTGTCATCTGCCCTGTACAGTGAAAACCGGGATTCATCCGTGAAGAGAACACACACAAGTGCCAGACGCCATCGAATGTGAGCATTTGCCCACTCAAGTCGGTTTTGACGACGAACTGCAGTCCGGTCGAGACCCCAATGAGGAGACGAGCATGCAGATGAGCTTCCCTGAGACGGTTTCTGACCGTTTGTGCAGAATTTCTTTGGGTATGCAGACCGATTGTTGCAGCAGCTGTCCGGGTGGCTGGTCTCAGACGATCTTGGAGGTGAAGATGCTGGATGTGGAGGTCCTGGGCTGGTGTGGTTACACGTGGTCTGCGGTTCTGAGGCCGGTTGGATGTACTGCCAAATTCTCTGAAACGCCTTTGGAGACGGCTTATGGTAGAGAAATGAACATTCAATTCACAAGCAACAGCTCTGGTGGACATTCCTGCAGTCAGCATGCCAACTGCACACTCCCTCAAAACTTGCAACATCTGTGGCATTGGGCTGTGTAATAAAACTGCACATTTTAGAGTGGCCTTTTATTGTGGCCAGCCTAAGGCACACCTGTGCAATAATCATGCTGTCTAATCAGCATCTTGATATGCCACACCTGTGAGGTGGATGGATTATCTCGGCAAAGGAGAAGTGCTCACTAACACTATCACTAGATTTGTGAACAATATTTGAGAGAAATAGGCCTTTTGTGTACATAGAAAAAGTCTTAGATCTTTGAGTTCAGCTCATGAAAAATGGGGGCAAAAACAAAAGTGTGCGTTTATAATTTAGTTCAGTGTATATACACAAACTCAAACACGTCAGTGGCCAAATGCATCCATCTAGTCATATTTACATAACCCCGCCATTAAAATAGGACAGGAACGCAAGAACACGTTCTGTGTGAATAGGCACTAAATAAAGCAGTTTGCACATACTATTTAAGTGCATATTGTGCTGTACACTAGTCTAGACTGTCATTATAATGACTCATGGTGCGTTCAAGGTGTTCCCAAGACCATTAAATGCGCCCACGAGCGCGCAGTCAAACTCTTCACCAACTCCTTGATCAACACCAGCCAGCCCATAATAGGCTACCGTTGCCGTGACGACAGCACCTTCAACAAAGGCCTGTGTCTGGACTGCAAACAGAAGCGCTGCAACACGCTGGGCTACGATGTGCGGCGCGAGCGCGTGGGGAGGAGCGCTAAAGGCCTGTACTTCAAAACTGGCCCAGAAGCTCCCTATAAAGGTCAGATAATGCGCCTGTAATTGTGGCCCGCGTTTGAGTCTAGACGGGCGTCTGGATAAAAACAGCAGGCGAGGCTGAAGCGGAAGGTGTTTCCTGTGTCTGTTTATGTAACGAACACACACCCTCTTCCCTCTCCCTCAGTGTTTCACTACCAGATCAGAGTCCACCTGATGAACCTGATGGAGCCGGTCGAGGCCGCGCTGTCCGTCTCGCTCAACGGCACCCGGGGAGAGACCCGAGACGTCCCCGTCACCCTGTGAGTCCAGAACACCAGCTTGCAAAAGCACACACACAAGTGTGCATTTGTGTTTTATGCATCATATTTGATACATCAGTCTTTTATGGCTCATAAAGTTTGATATAGTGGAAAAAACAGCTCAGTTTTATTCAGAGATTCAAACTGAAAAATATGCAGATGCTGATATTTATATGTAATTCTGACGCTTGTAAATTAATGAGATGTTTATAACAGTATAGCAGATTCTTGCATAAAATGCATATAAATATCTGCCAATAATATCTCTTAGTAAGATGATATTTAAATGCTTAGTTTTATGATCACAGCTCTGCCGTTATAATGCAATGATGATTGACAGATAAACCTTCCTCAAAAGCTGATCATATTTGGTACTCATGATTTTTATAATAAATGATGTCTGGATAAATATTACTAACAATATCAAAAGTTATTACGTTCAGGTCAGATCTGACAGCAGAAAGACACGAGCTGAAGGACGTTTGTATAATTATACTATAAGACTTTTACTTGATAAATCAGACGACAGAAGGCATCTTGTTTGCACTACTGATAAGAAAACCGATGTTGAGTTAAAGAACTGCAGGATCCTAAAGCTGTTTCACGCTGAAGAACTTCAATCAGCTTCTGCTGCGGGTCGTCAACAACACGTCATCATCACTGGATCTCCACAGATCAATGTCGTGTGTGTGTGTGTGTGATGTGTAGGGGTAGGGTCCGTGTAAGGGGAGAGAATATACAGTTTATAAAGTATAAAAACCATTACGTCTATGGAGAGTCCCCACGAAGATAGTGTCCGTGTGTGTGTGCTTGTGTGTGTGTATGTGTGTTTGTGTGCGTCACTGCAGTAGTGAATGTGATCATCATGAGCTAAGGTGTGTTGCAGGCATCAAGACGGCAGCAGTCCGAAGGCCTTCGCCTCATTGGCTGCGGTGGCCGCTGATCTGGGTCACCTGACCTCCATCAGGCTGGTCTGGAAGGGTGAGCTGGTCTGGTCCAGCTGGCTGAGGCGGGTCAGGAACATCATGAGCTGGAACGGACCCGATCAGGACCTGGAACTCAGTGTGTGGAGGATCCGGATTAAATCAGGAGAGAGTCAGGAAAAGTGAGTCTCATTGAATTTCAGAGCAGAATAAAACACTCTGCAAACATGATGTTCTTCCTTAGATTCCAATATTACTAAATGAGACCTTATTGTAAAGTGCTGCTTCAATTTGATACACTTTTCTGAAAACAAGACTTAATATCTGAAGTTATTTTGCTTCTCCAGTAAATGTATTTGATTTAAAGGGATAGTTCACCCTGAAATGAAAATAAAGCCATCTTTTACTTTTAAAAATAGTCCTGCACGCGCTCCTCCATATAATGGCAGTGAATAGCGACCAGGCTAAAACATTACAAAAATGATACAAAAGTATCACGCAATGTTACAGTGAGACGCGCGGCATATATGGAAAGTGTTCAGGAGGCAGACTATAAGGTTTAGCGTGAAAGAAATTTCAGTCAAATTCAGTCAAAATACTGAGCTCTGGCGTTACTCTGCGCGCTCCCGTGAGTGTGTGCGAGCCGTCAGCAGCAACCTCACGCAATGTTGTCATGACAACCGGTACACAGCATTCACTTCAGGACCTCATTATTAGTATTATTATATTAATTCTTATCATATACCTTATAGAAAAGACGAGCGTCACGTTTGTTTCTATTAAGTCTGATTTCTCAAAATGGTGCGTGTGTGTGCTTATCCTGGGTGCCATGACAACAGTGCGAGTTATAGTAAGCATGAGCGGCTGCTGACGGCTCGCACACACTCACAGGAGCGCGCAGAGTAACGCCAGAGCTCAGTATTTTGACTGAATAATACGGTTTCTTTCACGCTAAACCTTATAGTCTGCCTCCTGAACACTTTCCATATATGGCGCGCGTCTCAATGTAACATTGCGTGATACTTTTGTATAATTTTTGTAATGTTTTAGCCTGGTCGCTATTCACTGCCATTATATGGAGGAGCGCGTGCAGGACTATTTTTAAAATTTCTGCTTTTGAGATAGAAGGACAATAACAGCAGGGTGAGTAAAAGATGGCTTTATTTTCATTTCAGGGTGAACTATCCCTTTAAGAATGTTATCTAGTCGGAAATTCTGAGTCGGGTTTCCTAGACTAAAAATCCTAGTCAGAGTTTCCTAGTCTGAAAATCCGAGTTGGAAATGCCTTGTTGGACCCAGCTTACTCAACCCAGCTTACCGCCAGGTGTCTTTAACAAGGAGGACCAATATGTGAGAAAACGTTGGAAACTTGTTGGATATCTTGCTAATTTGTTCTGGAGCAGATGGATTCATGAGTACTTTCCCATTCTTTAGGAACGCAGCAAGTTCCAAGTCAGAAGTCAGAAGTGCAAATTCCCAAGTTGGAGTTTCCTAGTCTGAGTTTCCTTGTCAGAAATTCCTAGTTGGAAATTGTTGGAGTTTCCTAGTCTGAGTTTCCTAGTCGGAAATTCCAAGTTGGAGTTTCCTAGTCTGAGTTTCCTAGTCAGAAATTCCAAGTTGGAGTTTCCTAGTCTGAGTTTCCTAGTCAGAAATTCCAAGTTGGAGTTTCCTAGTCTGAGTTTCCTAGTCTAAGTTACCTTGTCAGAAATTCCTAGTTGGAAATTCCTAGTTGGAGTTTTCTAGTCTGAGTTTCCTAGTCTAAGTTACCTTGTCAGAAATTCCTAGTTGGAAATTGTTGGAGTTTCCTAGTCTGAGTTTCCTAGTCGGAAATTCCAAGTTGGAGTTTCCTAGTCTGAGTTTCCTAGTCAGAAATTCCAAGTTGGAGTTTCCTAGTCTGAGTTTCCTAGTCTAAGTTACCTTGTCAGAAATTCCTAGTTGGAAATTCCAAGTTGGAGTTTTCTAGTCTGAGTTTTCTAGTCTAAGTTACCTTGTCAGAAATTCCTAGTTGGAAATTGTTGGAGTTTCCTAGTCTGAGTTTCCAAGTTTGAGGTTCCTAGTCTGAGTTTCCTAGTCAGAAATTCCAAGTTGGAGTTTCCTAGTCTGAGTTTCCTAGTCAGAAATTTCAAGTTTGAGGTTCCTAGTCTGAGTTTCCTAGTCAGAAATTCCAAGTTGGAGTTTCCTAGTCTGAGTTTCCTAGTCGGAAATTCCAAGTTGGAGTTTCCTAGTCTGAGTTTCCTAGTCGGAAATTCCAAGTTTGAGGTTCCTAGTCTGAGTTTCCAAGTTTGAGGTTCCTAGTCTGAGTTTCCTAGTCAGAAATTCCAAGTTGGAGTTTCCTAGTCTGAGTTTCCTAGTCTAAGTTACCTTGTCAGAAATTCCTAGTTGGAAATTCCAAGTTGGAGTTTTCTAGTCTGAGTTTTCTAGTCTAAGTTACCTTGTCAGAAATTCCTAGTTGGAAATTGTTGGAGTTTCCTAGTCTGAGTTTCCAAGTTTGAGGTTCCTAGTCTGAGTTTCCTAGTCAGAAATTCCAAGTTGGAGTTTCCTAGTCTGAGTTTCCAAGTTTGAGGTTCCTAGTCTGAGTTTCCTAGTCAGAAATTCCAAGTTGGAGTTTCCTAGTCTGAGTTACCTAGTCAGAAATTCCAAGTTTGAGGTTCCTAGTCTGAGTTTCCTAGTCAGAAATTCCAAGTTGGAGTTTTCTAGTCTGAGTTTTCTAGTCTGAGTTTCCTAGTCTGAGTTTCCTAGTCGGAAATTCCAAGTTTGAGGTTCCTAGTCTGAGTTTCCAAGTTTGAGGTTCCTAGTCTGAGTTTCCTAGTCAGAAATTCCAAGTTGGAGTTTCCTAGTCTGAGTTTCCTAGTCAGAAATTCCAAGTTTGAGGTTCCTAGTCTGAGTTTCCTAGTCTGAGTTTCCAAGTTTGAGGTTCCTAGTCTGAGTTTCCTAGTCAGAAATTCCAAGTTGGAGTTTCCTAGTCTGAGTTTCCAAGTTTGAGGTTCCTAGTCTGAGTTTCCTAGTCAGAAATTCCAAGTTGGAGTTTCCTAGTCTGAGTTACCTAGTCAGAAATTCCAAGTTTGAGGTTCCTAGTCTGAGTTTCCTAGTCAGAAATTCCAAGTTGGAGTTTTCTAGTCTGAGTTTTCTAGTCTGAGTTTCCTAGTCTGAGTTTCCTAGTCGGAAATTCCAAGTTTGAGGTTCCTAGTCTGAGTTTCCAAGTTTGAGGTTCCTAGTCTGAGTTTCCTAGTCAGAAATTCCAAGTTGGAGTTTCCTAGTCTGAGTTTCCTAGTCAGAAATTCCAAGTTTGAGGTTCCTAGTCTGAGTTTCCTAGTCAGAAATTCCAAGTTTGAGGTTCCTAGTCTGAGTTTCCTAGTCAGAAATTCCAAGTTGGAGTTTCCTAGTCTGAGTTTCCTAGTCTAAGTTACCTTGTCAGAAATTCCTAGTTGGAAATTCCAAGTTGGAGTTTTCTAGTCTGAGTTTCCTAGTCTAAGTTACCTTGTCAGAAATTCCTAGTCGGAAATTCCAAGTTGGAGTTTCCTAGTCTGAGTTTCCTAGTCAGAAATTCCAAATTTGAGGTTCCTAGTCTGAGTTTCCTAGTCAGAAATTCCAAGTCGGAGTTTTCTAGTCTGAGTTTCCTAGTCTGAGTTTCCTAGTCTAAGTTACCTTGTTAGAAATTCCTAGTTGGAAATTGTTGGAGTTTCCTAGTCTGAGTTTCCTAGTCGGAAATTCCAAGTTGGAGTTTCCTAGTCTGAGTATCCTAGTCTAAGTTACCTTGTCAGAAATTCCTAGTTGGAAATTCCAAGTTGGAGTTTTCTAGTCTGAGTTTCCTAGTCTAAGTTACCTTGTCAGAAATTCCTAGTCGGAAATTTCAAGTTGGAGTTCCTAGGCCCTTATTTATAAAGCGTGCATAAACACAGATTTTATCTTAGAGCTTGCAAACACTAAAATCCATGGCATTGCTTGTGTTTATAAAAGCTGTCTTTGACGTGGAACATGCTTAGCGCCACGTCAGGGTTCGAGCAGACGTAAGCACTTTTTCTTGCATGTTTTTATACGCATGTTTCCTGTCTGTACGTTCATTCTATGAATCACACGTACACACATTTGAGAAATGATCGTAAAATCAAATTTAGGACAGTTTCTATGCAACATTTTATAACTGAGGCCCCTAGACTGAAGGGTTTCCGACATCAAGGAGATAAAGAATACCAGCAGCAGCAGCAATCGTTCTCCGCTCCGCCATGTTTAAAATTTATGGCACGCCCAACTCTGTCATCAGAGTTCCCCGGTAGTAAATGCGGCTTGAGAGGGCATTCGTCCAATTTCCAACTAGGAAACACCGACTCTGAATTTCCGACTAGAGAACTAGTCGGAAATTCCTAGTTGGGAATTCTAAGTCTGTGTTTCCTAGTCTTTTTTTTAGATATTTATTTGTATAAGTAACATTCCTGTGATAGCAATTAAATTCTCATCTTTGTTGATTCTTCTTCATGTGTGAGCGTGATTTGAACTCGAATAACATCCAGTAGTCCAGTCACTTCTTTTCAAAAAGTTTAATAACAAAAATAACTGGAAAAATGTTACACGGTCAAAAAACTGTATTGCTCCAATATTGCATCACACAAAAAACTAACGTCATTGCTGGAAATTACGTCATTGTCACTAAGAAATATTATATTGTTAATTATTTTCTCATGATTATTTAACAATTGCTTAATGCACACAAATATTTATTCAGCATCTATATAAGAAACAAATAACATGGCTCAGAGTTTCCATGAATTACGGGAGAAGAACTGTCCACAACTAGCACCACATCACCAGGCTCAAAGTTCCTTTTAAATCTTGACCATTTGCTGTGTTCCTGAAGAATGGGAAGGTACTCATGAATCCATCTGCTCCAGAACAAATCAGCAAGATACTGGACCTGTTTCCAACGCTTTCTTGCATATGGGTCCTCCTTGTTAAAGACACCTGGCGGTAAGCTGGGTTGAGTTTTCAACAACAGTAGATGGTTAGGCGTCGGTGGCTCACGGTCATTTGGATCTTCTGATCTTCTTATTGGTCTGTTGTTGATGATGCTTTCCACTTTGCACATGACGGTATGAAGACTGTCATCATTGATAGACTGTTCCTTCAAGAGAGCGTTGAGTATCCTTCTCACAGTATGGATTTGATGTTCCCAAACTCCACCTTGATGAGAAGCAGCTGGACTGTTGAAGATCCATTTAATCCCTTTCTGTAGCATGGCGTTTTCAATTTTGTTATGGTCCAGGTTTCTTATACCCCTTTTCCACCAAGGCAGTGCTGGTGCTGGTTCAGAGCCAGAGCCTAGTTTCAAATCGGTTCTTTGTCTTTCCACACCCAAAGCACCAGCTCCGAACCAGGAAAAGTGGTTCTTAAGTAGCACCAAATCATTGCTGGTCTAGAAGTAAGAACCGTTTGCGTCAGCGGCTGGGGGCGGGGTTACCGTGACCAACAAGACGAACACAAACTTGTGACCGCCATTTTTGAATTAGCAGCTAATCGAGCTAATAGCTGCTCGATTGTAATATCTGTCTATACAAATTACGGTGAGCTGCACGAATGCGTTGGATTCGCTGTTTTGATGCCGATCGTAAAGCCATGTGCATCAATAGTAACGCAACTTTCGCCCACTGTTGATGGAAGGCTTGTTCGAGATGCGTCTGTGGTGTGCAGACCGATCGCCGTATGACATCAAAGTACAGCGAGAGCATACGACTCCTTATGCTTTTGAATCGCTCATGCAGTATTTTAATGATATACGCTGATCGGTCTGCGCAGCGCCGTTGCATCTCCAACAAGCCTGGTGTGTTTGTGTTTCCCGCTGCCTCGCTGAGAAAGATGAGATGTATACAGTGACATAAGACCTGGCTCTGTGGTGGGTCTCTAGCATGTGGAAAGGCAAACCGGTTCAGTCGAACCAACTCCGAACTGGCACTAGCACTGGCTCTGAACTAGCACCCGGTTCATTCTGGTGGAAAAGGGGTATCAGTGCCCCTCTCAACTCTGAGAATGAGAGTTGAAATCCTGGAGCTTTTTGAGAGGATTGCAGGGTGTTTGGATTCCTCTGGCATGGCTGCTCCACCCACTCTTAGTATCCCATCCTGAAGTCCAGGGTCAAGCGTGTACAGCTGACGGCTTCTCTTAACAGGAATATTCTTTCTCAGAGCCTTGTTGTTTGGATGAGCTGAATTTCTGCTTGATTAAAGTCTTCCAGGCTTAGTGACCTTTTCTTCATTGTTGATCTGTATTTTTGCATTTGCTCCTGTAGTAGGGACTTTCTCTGATTGTGCAATTGGACTCTTCTTGCTTTACATGATTGTAAAAGTGTATCTTTGAGTCTTATCATCCACACCACTGACTTTGTTAGACAAAACCAGCTTGAGTAGTATTCAGTTAACTTGCTCACAATGTCCTTGTTTTCTTTAACGTTGACCTTGATTTCATTTTTGATTTCAGGGTCTTGTTGTGCACCTGGACTCATTCGATCTGGTCTTTGTGGCCATTCTTCTTCTGGTTTCAATAAAAAGTTGGGTCCGTTAATCCGCGTTTCCGCTTGTATAAAGTCCTTTGCTTTAAGACCTCTGGTAGCTTGATCTACAGGGTTTTGTGATGTCTTGACAAACCTCCACTGTAATGCAGTAGTAGCATCTCATATTAGTGCGATTCTGTTTGCTATGAATGTTTTGAATTGCCAATGTAGCTGAGCACTATAGTGCTGTCTGTCCAGAAAACCGACTGAGAAATGATGCAGCTGCGCTTCTGCTGTATTACCAAACTTCTCTGGTTTTACACACCTTTTGATCTGACAGGTGATTTAGGTCTTCTAGCCATCTTGACCCACTGATCAGCACACTTGCCCTCAATCTCTTCATCCCATCCATATCCCTGTTTGCACATATCTCTTAGAAGGAGATTGACTGGTAAGATGAATGGCACCAGGAAACCAAGAGGGTCATAAATTGAATTAACAACCAAGAGAATACCTCTCCTACTCAACGGACTGAGTGGAGCGTGTGGTGTCTGATTTATCAGTGTCTGATCTAATGAAAGGACTGAGTGGAGTGTGTGGTGTCTGATCTAATGAAAGGACTGAGTGGAGTGTGTGGTGTCTGATCTATCAGTGTCTGATCTAATGAAAGGACTGAGTGGAGTGTGTGGTGTCTGATCTAATGAAAGGACTGAGTGGAGTGTGTGGTGTCTGATCTATCAGTGTCTGATCTAATGAAAGGACTGAGTGGAGCGTGTGGTGTCTGATCTAATGAAAGGACTGAGTGGAGTGTGTGGTGTTTGATCTATCAGTGTCTGATCTAATGAAAGGACTGAGTGGAGCGTGTGGTGTCTGATTTATCAGTGTCTGATCTAATGAAAGGACTGAGTGGAGTGTGTGGTGTCTGATCTAATGAAAGGACTGAGTGGAGTGTGTGGTGTCTGATCTATCGGTGTCTGATCTAATGAAAGGACTGAGTGGAGTGTGTGGTGTCTGATCTAATGAAAGGACTGAGTGGAGTGTGTGGTGTCTGATCTATCGGTGTCTGATCTAATGAAAGGACTGAGTGGAGTGTGTGGTGTCTGATCTATCAGTGTCTGATCTAATGAAAGGACTGAGTGGAGCGTGTGGTGTCTGATCTAATGAAAGGACTGAGTGGAGCGTGTGGTGTCTGATCTATCAGTGTCTGATCTAATGAAAGGACTGAGTGGAGCGTGTGGTGTCTGATCTAATGAAAGGACTGAGTGGAGCGTGTGGTGTCTGATCTAATGAAAGGACTGAGTGGAGTGTGTGGTGTCTGATCTATCAGTGTCTGATCTAATGAAAGGACTGAGTGGAGCGTGTGGTGTCTGATCTAATGAAAGGACTGAGTGGAGCGTGTGGTGTCTGATCTAATGAAAGGACTGAGTGGAGTGTGTGGTGTCTGATCTATCAGTGTCTGATCTAATGAAAGGACTGAGTGGAGTGTGTGGTGTCTGATCTAATGAAAGGACTGAGTGGAGCGTGTGGTGTCTGATCTAATGAAAGGACTGAGTGGAGCGTGTGGTGTGTGGTGTCTGATCTATCAGTGTCTCTGTGCAGAATGTGGTTCTGTGGCGTTTCCACTGAAGTCACGCGTCTGAAGGCCTTAGAGGAGCAGGAGTTCAGACGCTGCAGATCCTCGTCGACAGCAAACGCTCAGAGGACGGAGACACAGACCTGAAGACGCACAGCAGCCATTCAACCCAGTCTTTTTATTAATGCATTTCAAGTACTCCAAAAAAATTACATCTCTTTGCACAATACGTTTTGAAATGTTACGTAAAAATGTTCAAAGTGAACAAAAATTTAGGTACTGTATAAAACACAGTGAACATTAACAGACAGCAGTATTAATCTTTTTTTGTTCATTCGTTTCTCAATTTTAGTGTTCGGCCTATTTTCACCTACGACATTTGGACTCGATTAAGACTTTTTTTCAGTGCACTTTTCCTCTATGAAATTTCACCAAGACTACGTAAAAATTAAAAGAAGTCAAATACAGGCAAATATTCAGATCTCCTCCAGTCCAGACCGCCGCAAAACCACCGAAGCGCCGCCTCGTTCCTTCATGGCAGACGGCAGTACGGAAAAGAAGAACCGGATGTGGCTCGGCGGCCGGCCTGGACTCGAAAAGAAGAGTATCAAAATGTACCTTCAAATATAACAGAAATTCTCCAGTTACTGTACATAGTTTACACCTGCTGAGATGGACGTGACATAGTCCTGCTCTGTGTCAGAGAGGATGAAGGGAAGCGTGATGTTCCCTCGGGAGCGGCCCTTCACACACCTGAGACTGCCGCCCATCTGCAGGAGGATGAGGATGATGGCGTCTCAGCGGACTGTAAACTAAACCTTTGTGTTAATAGTACCGTGAGAATCCTCTACAGGGAAACTACAGCTAAACTTTAAAACACATTTGCAGGGAATCATCGTAACCGGGTTCAAATCATCATTTCATGATTTCACGTGAGCAGCTCTTCACAGCAAACGCTGGATCTGAACATCCCAAAAACACTTTCGGTTACTTCAGTCATCTGAAACCTGTGGACGCTCGTTTCTGCCACCCAATAAAACGATCAAAAAGAGAACTGATACTTTTTCACCGCAATTATAACTTGCAATTGCGAAAAAAATATGAATTGTGAAAAGTCAGATTTGCGAGAAATAAACTCGCAATAACAGTTTTAATCTCACAATTCGGACTTTTTTTCCCCTCGCAATTAAAAGCCTACGTCTCACAATTGCGAGAAAATAGAAGTGTGAGGAATAAAAATTCGCAAACCTGAATTTTTTCTCGCAATTACGAGTTTATTTCTCACAATTCATAATTTTTTTTTATTTCTCGTATGTATGAAAAAAAAGTCAATTACGAAAAATAAAAACTCATAATTTTAAGAAAAAATGCATAATTATGAAGTCAGATTTGCGAAAAAAGAGAATTGTGAGAAAAACAACTGGCAAGAATTCAGAATCGAGAAATAAAAACTCAATTGCGAGAAAAAATTAAATATCGTGAGAAAAAAAAGTCTGAATTGTGAGAAAGTCGCAATTGCTTTTCAATCTTTTATTCCGTGGCGGATACAGGCTTCCGTAGAAACGATCATGATCTTCATCTTCATGGTCGTACCGCTAACACACACACACACACACACACACACTAAAATCAAGTTGTTCATGCACATTCCTCATCGGGGCGTGTACAGGAAGTGCCGTGGACGTGAGGACGTGATTCTAGATGAGCTATATACAAACACACACACAGAATGAAGCACGTAACCGGTGGAATGACGTCGGGCGGCTGGCGCGGGATCCGTCCTCCTCGCGCTGAACCGCCGCCTCCGTTTGAGCGTTTTTGAGTCCTGAGTGTTGTCAACAAAACTGTAAATCTCTTATCGACAGTAGAAGAAATACTCTTCGTATAATACAGCTAATATCGTTTCTCTGTACAGCCGTGAGTCTGGAAAAGGGAAGGCGTAATATTTCTGGTCTTACAAAATAAAAGTCCTTTTCCGAGCAGGTGGCAACGGTTCAAGCCGAAGATCCACACGTTTCCTTAAAAAGATGTTGTTTTCATATCAAACCACATTGAGTCTCGAGTGTTTTCAAAGGAGAGAAGTGACTATCTACAAAAAACCCTTGGCACGCGAGGGTAAAAACAAACGAACAAACCAAAAGAATCGTTACAAAACACAACTGAGGATCGGAGCTGCTCCGCGAGTGAATGAAGGGCAGCGGTGCGGTGAGGAACTCCAGTCTGCGGAAGCATTATGGGCACTGTCGAGCGTTCCACTTTAGTGTGTGATCCGGATGAAGCTCTGTACTGTATGAGGAGGAGCGGCGGCCCGGTTTGGTTCTTTGGAGGAAAGCCTCGCTCCACGGTCGGACCGAAGGACGGCATCACCGCGGCGGCGGGAGCCTCCTTCAGTCGGGCCGTGGGCGGCGGCTCCGGCGCCTCAGCGTCTCATCTGGCCCATCTGGTAGTTCTCGCGGGGCTGCCGGTGGTGGCGCTGTGGCTGCGGCTGGCGCTGGGCCTGGCGTGGGGCCGGCCGCTGGTTCTGGTGGCCGTGAGCGTGCTGGTTCTGGTTGAGGTGCTGGTGCTGCTGCTGCTGCTGCTGGGCCGCGTGTTGAGCCCGTCGTCTCTTCAGCGTTCCTTCAGAGAGAGAGGAAACAGCGTTACGCTCGTCAAGCAGAGCTCCCACGATACAGTGAAAAATATTGACTGCCACATTAGGAGCGTAACATTTGTCCAATAGAAAGCATGAGATTCATAGCTCTGATTGGGATTATAATAACACTAACCATCATTAAATCACATTATATTCCAATGATTAAAGCTGCAAGCAGCGATGAAAGGGCCCGCACCAGCGGGTGGCCTCAGGAAAACAGCGCACGGTGGGCAATACGCATTGAAGTATATAAAAATAGGAGGACTACGCCAGTCATTTGTATTTGCCACATACATAATATTGGCGTGTAGAGTCTTCAGGACAGGACTCTTATCAAACGTGAAGTTTGGGTCAGATCGGACATCGTATGCCTGAGTTTAGGGATGGCTCGATACCACAATTTTGATTTCGGTACGGTACCACAATCCAATACTGAAGTACCGATATTAAATCGATACCACACAGGGTTTGATTTTGGCGCGGGTATTGCGCATAGTTTTACTCATTCTCACAAGTTTTGGGTTTATAAAGTGGGAAATTACCACAAATGTTTATTAGTAAATTAATCAACAAAGATTATCACATCAAGTCATTCATTTGAAAACGTTCTTGTGAGAAGAATTTCATCAATACTGCGCGACCAATCAGTGATCTGTGTGTGGCGTGTGGATTGGCTGACAGAAGCGAGAGCGAGCGCTCGTCCATCAGTGATCTGTGCGTGTGTGCGGCGTGTGGATAGGCTGACAAGCGAGAGCGAGCGCTCGTCCATCAGTGATCTGTGCGTGTGTGTGTGGCGTGTGGATTGGCTGACAGAAGCGAGAGCGAGCGCTCGTCCATCAGTGATCTGTGCGTGTGTGTGCGGCGTGTGGATAGGCTGACAGAAGCGAGAGCGAGCGCTCGTCCATCAGTGATCTGTGCGTGTGTGTGCGGCGTGTGGATAGGCTGACAGAAGCGAGAGCGAGCGCTCGTCCATCAGTGATCTGTGCGTGTGTGTGTGGCGTGTGGATTGGCTGACAGAAGCGAGAGCGAGCGCTCGTCCATCAGTGATCTGTGCGTGTGTGTGGCGCGTGGATAGGCTGACAGAAGCGAGAGTGAGCGCTCGTCCATCAGTGATCTGTGCGTGTGTGTGCGGCGTGTGGATAGGCTGACAGAAGCGAGAGCGAGCGCTCGTCCATCAGTGATCTGTGCGTGTGTGTGTGGCGTGTGGATAGGCTGACAGAAGCGAGAGCGAGCGCTCGTCCATCAGTGATCTGTGCGTGTGTGTGGCGCGTGGATAGGCTGACAGAAGCGAGAGTGAGCGCTCGTCCATCAGTGATCTGTGAGTGTGTGCGGCGTGTGGATAGGCTGACAGAAGCGAGAGCGAGAGCGAGCGCTCGTCCATCAGTGATCTGTGCGTGTGTGTGGCGCGTGGATAGGCTGACAGAAGCGAGAGCGAGCGCTCGTCCATCAGTGATCTGTGCGTGTGTGCGGCGTGTGGATAGGCTGACAGAAGCGAGAGCGAGAGCGAGCGCTCGTCCATCAGTGATCTGTGCGTGTGTGTGCGGAGGTGCTCACCTGGCAGGGGTTTGGGCGGGGGCAGTTTGGGGTTGCTGCTGGGTGTGTGGACGCTGCAGATCTTGATGAATCCTGCCATCAGCATGATCAGAGCGATTCCCATCAGTAACACCGCCCACCAGTGAGCCTGCGCACAAAACACACGCGTTCAACACACTGAAACACGGCACAAACACACGTGACGGCAGGAGAGGACACTTGCCACTATCCACTCGGCGATGTTCTCGTACAGCTCGGGGTTGAAGATGGCCTTCTTCAGGCGGGCCAGCGGACCGTCGGCGTCCACCAGACGGCACTTCATGAACACGTCGCAGTAGCCCTTGAAGTCGTTGCAGGGCGAGCCGGCCTGAAGAGTGGTGACCTTCTTATTGAAGAAGCGGGCGAGCCGCTCGGAGCCGGTGCTGCTGCAGGTGCTGGGGTTCACTGTCACACACACACACACACACACACACAAGGGTTAATAATACACACTTCAGCAGAGACACACACACTCAGTGCAGACGGCTGCTGGTCATTCAACGGTGCTATCGATTTTTCATAATCATAATTGCTGTATTACTGTACGTAAATTCAATGAAAGGTAAACCTAAATGTTGTTCTTGATGTTTTAGTTTTGTACTTTATTTTAAAGTGCCCTTATTAGTGTAATTATACTAATGAGTCTGAATCATTAATTAACATGGGTTTGGTTTAGTTGTTACTATATCTAATGTGTAACAGGGACTCTGTAAAATAAAGTGCTGTATCTCGTTTCATACAAACAACTGCCGCCCTCTTGTGTTTAATTTAATGATTGCATTAATGTAATAAAGGCAGTGTGTATTCTCATGTGTGACCAGAGATATTATCAGACATCATAACCCATTATCACGTCATGTCCTGCATTAAAGCATTGATGGATTATGAAGCTGCTCTGAGAGAAAGGAAATGAACGATTATACTGATATGATCTCCTGAATCAGCGTCGGCGGTAAGAACACACACACACACTCGTGTTCACACTGACTTTTCTCCATGCAGCACACGTGACAGAGCTCTGTCTCGTCTTTGCCGTCCACACTGGCGCAGGTGCAGACCTCCAGACCGTACTTCTCACAGATGGACCCGGAGCAGCCCTGAACACACACAGAGGATCAGATGTGAATGCCGTGAACACGTGTCTGTGTGAGTGTAAGTGTGTGTGCGTGGTCACTCACCCCGTTGAGGCAGACCTGTGTGTCTCCGTGGCAGGCGGTGAAGTTGGCCTTGGGCTCTGAGGTGGGGCACTGGGCGGAGGCTCCGCTGCACATGCCCTGGTGAGCGCACTCCGACTCCTCACGACACTTCTCGTTACGGCTCTTGTAGCTGCACTCGGGCGTACAGCACGGACCCTGACTCGGACTGCCACACACACACACGCACACACACACACATCAACACCTGAAACTAAAGAAACACCGTTCTTTTCTGATGCGAGTCAAGGGCGTGTAAGTGGGTAACAATAACACAGAACAAGCCAATCAGACCCTGATGGAGAGAAATGGCCTAACAACAAAGATGAACCAAAACGAACCCTAACAAACGTATCAGTGATGGAGAAACGAAGCTTTCAGAACCTTTGAGTCCTGTAAATGATTAAGCTGCTGGTGACCCCTGTTGGTCAGAACTGTGTAAGTGCAGCGGAGTGAAATCTATTATCTATTAACAAATCATCTAAGAGAGTTAAATATGAAGTTATTTTATGAGATTGCAGGGCTTGGGATTTATGGAGTGCTTGATCAATCTGACTAATGAGAGATTTGAACAACAACTCTTTATACAAACGAGTCATTAAAAGTGCCAATACATTCATAAAACTGGCAGTTTTGAAAGCACCATCACTATTGCTGACGGTTAATGTTCGTTCAGGTGTTATCTGTGTACAGTATTACTGGAAACTGAATACAGGCCTTCAGAAATCCAGACTATTGAAGGATCTGAACATTGTGACTATTGTTATATGAATTAAGCACATCTCTGTAACTGTACACTGATGTTTTTAAAGAGAAGCAGCACTGAGAATGAGACCGTAACGTCACTCTTGGTTTCTGACAGTGCGGCCCAGTGTTTGTACCTGCAGACTTTGTTGGGTTTGAGTTTGCACTTTCTGTTGTCGGGTTGATTGGCGTCGTAGCAGCAGTCATCTTTACACTGATCGCTGTATCCGCAGTCGCACTCCTCGCCCGGCTCCACCAGCCCGTTGCCACAGATGGGCTGCCCGGACTCTGCCCAACACACACACACACACACACACGTTAGCTGCGTTTAGACCTCTGACCCTCACTATGTCAGTCGTTCTGAGCGTGTCTCACCCACAAAACAGCTGCCACGCTTCTTCTCCAGCACCTGGCTGATGTTCTTGATACTGCACACCGAGAACTTGTTGTTGTTCAGCTTGTCTCCGGATGTGGCGCGGGCGTACATGATGTAATTCCCCCGTTCCTTCTTATCCTGGCTCTTGGACTCGCCTGGGGTGCACTCCGACCCAGAGTCATGCTGAGGGAGCACCACCATCATCATCATCATCATCATCATAATAGCTTTTTGAGATTTTACTTGACAATATTGCTTTACAATAAATTTTATTTACAAAACACAAAATGCTTTTTTTACTTGGACAAGAGAATGACCGATTCTCTTATCCGAAGGACGAGCACATGAAAAGGGTAAACGTCGAGCCCTGAACACTGATGTTCCAGTCTCAGATCACGTGTGACCGGTCACGTGTGTGCAGAAGCGTGACTGGCGGGATCACGTCCACTCACCGGTGAGCCGAAGTTGTGTCCGACCTCGTGTGCGAATGTGATGTGTGAGACTTTGGGAGGCACGTGTGAGGCGTAGTTCTGAACCGTGATGATGCCAGTGTTGAGAGACTTCTTCTTCCCGTCAGAATAGAGCTTACTCTTCTCACAGATTCCTCCAGAGCTCCCTGAGGAAACACACACACACACACACACACACACACACATCACTCACTCACTCACTCAGCAAACACTGATCTGAATCAGCTTCATAATCACGCAGAAGCGCTGACATTTACCGGCGGGAGCGCCGACCCAGGCCAGGCCCAGCACGCCGTCGTCGAAGTCTCTGTCGGTGAAGACGTAGGCCAGGCAGTAATCGTCGTGGTTCTGCTCCGAGTTCAGCTCCAGAAACTTCTCCACACCGATGTTGGCGAAGCGGAACGGGTTGGAGCGATCCCGCTCGTCACTGGTGGTGTTTATCTGAGACCAGCAAAAAACCAGTTCAAACCAGCTTCAACAACAGGGTCTCATTCATATCAATGACACTGAAAGAAACCATTTTCACTCAGAAATCGCTAGTAAATGTTACAAATAATTATCGGGGACAAGCACAAAGACGACGATAAGACATGACAAGATACAGGATTCATCCAACTTCATCGCTGCGGTATATAAAAACGGTTTCGTATGTTGACACGAAATCCATCATATTTTTGCTGTCATGGTCTGAAGATGATACGATTTGATTTTGGTGAAAATCGGACAAACGATCTAGGAGGAGTTCGAAAAATGGCGGACAGGAAGTTCGGCCAAATATGGAAAAATTGGCATCTATGTTCTCGGCATTACCCAAGGAATATATAAAGACCAGAGTCATTATAATAGGCTAATTTAATCAAAAGCTATTAGCATTTTTAGAAATTGTTATAACCTTTGATCACAAGGTGCTGTAACTTTTTGAGTACTGTCAGGGCATACCATATCATATCAGACACATACCGAGTTTCGTAACGATACACTAATGCGTTCGTAAAATATAGCATTTTTTGACAAAATCCAAAATGGCCCATGTCCAAAATGGCTGATACAGGAAAATTGGGTATTGTATGACTCTGCGTGATGCCCCGAATCTAAAGTGAGTTTCACCAGTTTCATGATTTTTGGACAAAGCGTCCAGAAGTTATAAGCAAAAGTAGCTAATTTTTGTATCTCCGGACCACTAGGTGGCACTGTGCTGAAACGCTGCAGGTCGCCTCAGGTCATGCTTGGCACAAGCGACAACCACCCCCAGTTTCTCTTGAAGCCAATACGGAAGTGACTTTGTTAAACTGAGCCCCATGTTAAATTGACAGCAGAACTTTACAGCAGAAAAAAACATGTTTACAACCTGGTACAAATTGTAGTTTTGGTCTATACGGCTAATTTTGTCCTTGATGACGACTGTGAGGGGGGTGCATTTTTTTATAACTCATTCGTTTATATTATATAAAGCCTTAAAGTTCAGCATAATTAAGGGCGTGCCCTCTCTGAGTGACATTTTGGCAGGCACTTTGTCGAATTATTCAAGAACGGTTTGACGAATCGACTTGAATTCCATAACTTTTTGTCTGCACGGTCAAGTCAAGTCAAGTCAACTTTATTTATATAGCGCTTTTTACAATGCCGATTGTTTGAAAGCAGCTTCACAGTGTTAAACAGGAAAATAATGAACAGAATTTGATTGGGCTGTACAGCCGCTCTGGAGAAAATGGTGATGTCATCAGCTCATTTCAATTATCATATATATTCAAGTAATGTAGTTGATATAATTTAGTTTAGTAAAAAAATTTATTTGGATATTTATTTGAAAATGTAGTGTCCCCAACTGAGCAAGCCAGAGGCGACAGTGGCAAGGAACCTTGTCTGAAGATGATGTGGTTCAGTTTTTGTGAAAATCAGAGCAACAGACCAGGAAGAGTTCGAAAAAGTAGGTTTTTCTGAAAATTAAAAAATGGCGGAAAAATCAACCTCAATCGTCCTGAGCCAATGAATCAGAGCCCTTACGGAGTCAAACTTTGGACAGGTGGTGGCGCTAGAGGGATTGAGTAAGAGACTCCAAAATTGGTGTAGTTAATGTTGGGCCAGTCCTCTATCTGTGTGCCAAATTTCATAACTTTCCCACAAGCGGTTCTATGGGCTGCCATAGACTAGAGCGGAAGAAGAAGAATAGGAACGCCAACGGATCCAATATCTGCCTTTTCACCTTCAGTGCTTGGCCCCTAATTACAAAGAAATAGCAAGTGAAATGTGAAATATTGAAGCAGAAAGAGTGGAATTATCTTATAAAGCGCCCTCAGTAATCGGAGCAGGAGTGTGTGAGCGGCGGGTTATTGATCACACATGATGAGTGAGTGTGTGCGCTGACTGACCCGTATCCTCTTGACCATGAAGCTGATGTTGCGGATGCCCATGAAGTCTGTGCCCTGGTAGATGGCATCGATGGCCTTCACATGACTGGAGATCTGAGCAGACGCACAGAACATCATCACCACCACCATCACCATCATCACCATCATCATCATCACCTGTGATTAAACCAGCCGTACCTGAGCGATGACGGCCTCTCTGGTCTTATAGTATTTGTAGAACAGGTGATCGGTCTGGATGAAGAGCTGACAGGTGTTCTTCTCCACCTGAGTCATCCTCTTCTTCCTCAGTAACGCCTGCTCCTCCGCTGACCGGTTCTCCTGCAGAGGAAGAGAGCGTTTGTACTCGCGGTTTCTCTCAAAAGAGAGTGAAGCAGAGCGAAACACTCGCCGGTCTGACCTTCCCCGGGTCCTCCCGCACCGACGCCTGATACTTCTTCATTCTCTCGAACACAGACGCATCCGCACAGCCGCCCTCTGGCCCGTACTTGTGAGGATAATCTAGATCACATGACAGAGACAGACTGAAGGGTCAGTTATAATCAGAAACATGTGACTGCTGAATGACGTGTAATCAAAAGGAGTTAAACTGCTATTGTTATTATAAGGCGTATATATATGCAGACGGTACAGATGGATCACGGCATGCAGAAACACTTTGTGATCCACGACTGCTCACTCATCAGCCATCAACATGAATAATCATGAGACGCGTCTTCTCATTGGATAAGACACGGTCTGATGAATATTTATGAGACACTGAGGAGTCATTGGTGCTCTGGATTGCGAGGAAACGGTGAGATTTTAAACCCTCAAGATGAAGATAACACTCAAATGGAGCATTTCAGAGGAAGGCCCGCTGACAGGGAACACACACACACACACTGTAGTGTTGCATGAGTTTCGGTACTGGACGGGTCACTCACGGATGTCGTCCTCGTGGTAGATGACGGAGTGGAACGGGACGTTTTTGTCCTGCAGGTATCTCTCCACCGGCTCCACGTAATACGTGCCTCGATGGGTCTGAATGAAGCCCTCGAACTTCCCGTCCACGACCGAGCCATGCGTCAGAGTGCCATGTTCTCCTGCGGACCACAGAGATCAGATCAGAGGAACACACACTCAGACCTGTGTGTGTGAGGTGTGTGTGTGTGCTGACCGTAGATCTCTCCGGTGTAGATGTGTGAGGTGTCGTACTCCAGCTCTCCTCCAGACGTCTCCAGCTTAAAGTCCTCTGAAAACAGCCGCGTGTCTCTCTTCATACGCAGGTTGAAGTGTCTGCGAGGTGGAGAAAACACATTTCAAACAGGACTGCAATAATGCGGCAGAAACAGCACAGGAAGAGACGGTTAATGTTGAGAAGAGTGGCTCCTGACTCGATCTGATCACTGAGCTGAAGCTGTGATGACAGAAACACCTTCATGATCTCCTGAGCATCACTCAAGAGCGAACGAACACTGATTCACACTCACACAGATCTCAAAGCGCCGGACATCAGTGTGTTTCTACAGCTGGGTGAAGAAGACACATTTGATGAACCGATACTGGGTCGATCGGTCAGTCAGAGCTGATTTCAGTTTGTAGCTCCTGCCGTCCAATAATCAATAACCTTCTGATATCAGACAAGCCTCGGCGTGCAAGGATTCTCACGTTACTAAAGTTCAAATCGTGTTTTTGTGACTCTTTAATGATCATACCATACCATAATGATCAGTTCAGTCATTATATGTGAACTTTACATGCTCCTCAGTATTAATGCGTGTTATAAATAAACCCATCATGAAAACATTTGAATGTTGAAACACAATTAGGTCATTAAAATGTTATTAATACAGCGGCTGTTTGACATATACTGTACCTGCGGTGATCCGTATGAATGAACCCTGACCTGAACGTGTGTCCGGCCGCTCTCTCACCTGCCGTGCGCGTGGAAGTCCAGCTGCAGCTCTCGCTCCGGGTGCGTCAGCGCCCTCCTGGCCCTCTGGTGCCGCACGTGCAGATCATCTGTGTCGTACGACAGGCCCTCGTAGTGCCGGATGTACTTGTTCAGGGGGTTGCCATAGTAACCTGCTCACACACATCAGGGTGCTGTTATGTGAAATACCATCACGTGTGTGCTAAACGCTGTGGAACATGAGCACTCATGGAGTGATACGGAGCACTGGATCATTATTGCTGTGGTTTATGGGTCTTATAGTATTCACTGACTGTATTCATACGTTCATAACGCTACATAAACACATTTTCCTTCTTCAAAATTAATGTTAACTGAAATAAAATGGCATAAAAACAATTTATTTTATTTTATTTCAGCTACTCGCCAAGGACATATTTATAATTTCTGATCAAATTAACTTTAACTTCAAATAACTAAGACTAAAACTAAAATTGCTCGTCTGCCTGGATCTCACTGCATTATATCAGTCCTGAATCAGATCATGTGATCATTATGACTGATCGGAGTTATGACTGATCTGAGTTATGACTGATCTGAGTTATGACTGATCTGAGTTATGACTGATCTGAGTTATGACTGATCTGAGTTATGACTGATCTGAGTTATGACTGATCTGATCCTTGTGATTGATCTGATCCTTATGATTGATCTAAGTTATGATTGATCTGATCCTTATGATTGATCTGATCCATATGATTCATCTGAGTTATGATAGATCTGATCCTTATGATTGATCTGAGTTATGATTGATCTGAGTTATGATAGGTCTGAGTTATGATAGATCTGAGTTATGATTGATCTGAGTTATGATTGATCTGAGTTATGATTGATCTGAGTTATGATAGATCTGAGTTATGATAGATCTGAGTTATGATAGATCTGAGTTATGATAGATCTGAGTTATGATAGATCTGAGTTATGATTGATCTGAGTTATGATAGATCTGAGTTATGATTGATCTGAGTTATGATTGATCTGAGTTATGATTGATCTGAGTTATGATTGATCTGAGTTATGATTGATCTGAGTTATGACTGATCTGAGTTATGACTGATCTGAGTTATGACTGATCTGAGTTATGACTGATCTGATCCTTATGATTGATCTGATCCTTATGATTGATCTAAGTTATGATTGATCTGATCCTTATGATTGATCTGATCCATATGATTGATCTGAGTTATGATAGATCTGAGTTATGATTGATCTGAGTTATGATTGATCTGAGTTATGATAGATCTGAGTTATGATTGATCTGAGTTATGATAGATCTGAGTTATGATTGATCTGAGTTATGATAGATCTGAGTTATGATTGATCTGAGTTATGATAGATCTGAGTTATGATTGATCTGAGTTATGATTGATCTGAGTTATGATTGATCTGAGTTATGATTGATCTGAGTTATGATAGGTCTGAGTTATGATAGGTCTGAGTTATGATAGATCTGAGTTATGATTGATCTGAGTTATGATAGATCTGAGTTATGATTGATCTGAGTTATGATTGATCTGAGTTATGATTGATCTGAGTTATGATAGGTCTGAGTTATGATAGGTCTGAGTTATGATTGATCTGAGTTATGATTGATCTGATCCTTATGATTGATCTGATCCTTATGATTGATCTGAGTTATGATAGATCTGAGTTATGATAGATCTGAGTTATGATAGATCTGAGTTATGATAGATCTGAGTTATGATTGATCTGATCCTTATGATTGATCTGATCCATATGATTGATCTGAGTTATGACTGATCTGAGTTATGACTGATCTGATCCTTATGATTGATCTGAGTTATGACTGATCTGATCCTTATGATTGATCTGAGTTATGATTGATCTGAGTTATGATTGATCTGAGTTATGATTGATCTGATCCTTATGATTGATCTGATCCTTATGATTGATCTGAGTTATGATAGATCTGATCCTTTTGATTGATCTGATCTTTATGATTGATCTGATCCTTATGATTGATCGGAGTTATGATTGATCTGAGTTATGATAGATCTGATCCTTATGATTGATCTGATCCTTATGATTGATCTGATCCTTATGATTGATCTGATCCTTATGATAGATCTGAGTTATGATTGATCTGATCCTTATGATTGATCTGATCCTTATGATTGATCCGAGTTATGATTGATCTGATCCTTATGATTGATCTGATCCTTATGATTGATCTGATCCTTATGATTGATCTGATCCTTATGATTGATCTGAGTTATGATTGATCTGATCCTTATGATTGATCTGATCCTTATGATAGATCTGATCCTTATGATTGATCTGAGTTATGATAGATATGAGTTATGATTGATCTGATCCTTATGACTGATCTGAGTTATGATAGATCTGATCCTTATGATTGATCTGATCCTTATGATTGATCTGAGTTATGATAGATCTGATCCTTATGATTGATCTGATCCTTATGATTGATCTGAGTTATAATTGATCTGATCCTTATGATTGATCTGAGTTATAATTGATCTGAGTTATGATAGATCTGAGTTATGATTGATCTGATCCTTATGATTGATCTGATCCTTATGATAGATCTGAGTTATGATTGATCTGATCCTTATGATTGATCTGATCCTTATGATTGATCTGATCCTTATGATTGATCTGAGTTATGACTGATCTGATCCTTATGATTGATCTGATCCTTATGATTGATCTGAGTTATGATTGATCTGGTCCTTATGATTGATCTGAGTTATGATAGATCTGCGTTATGATTGATCTGAGTTATGATTGATCTGATCCTTATGATTGATCTGATCCATATGATTGATCTGAGTTATGATTGATCTGATCCTTATGACAGGTCTGAGTTATGACAGGTCTGAGTTAATGATAGGTCTGAGTTATGATAGATCTGAGTTATGATTGATCGGAGTTATGATTGATCGGAGTTATGATTGATCTGAGTTATGATTGATCTGAGTTATGATTGATCTGAGTTATGATAGGTCTGAGTTATGATAGGTCTGAGTTAATGATAGGTCTGAGTTATGATAGATCTGAGTTATGATTGATCTGAGTTATGATTGATCTGAGTTATGATTGATCTGAGTTATGATTGATCTGAGTTATGATTGATCTGAGTTATGATTGATCTGAGTTATGATTGATCTGATCCATATGATTGATCTGAGTTATGATTGATCTGAGTTATGATAGGTCTGAGTTATGATAGGTCTGAGTTATGATTGATCTGAGTTATGATTGGTCTGAGTTATGATTGATCTGAGTTAAGATAGATCTGAGTTATGATAGGTCTGAGTTATGATAGGTCTGAGTTATGATAGGTCTGAGTTATGATTGATCTGAGTTATGATAGTTATGGTCGTTCTCCACAGTGTCCCTGCGGCAGCTCTAGCTCTGTTCACTGTACTCATGTGTGAATCCTCACACACGCCAGGACTACAGGGTGCTCCATGCTTATCAATAAATGATGTTCAAATCTATTCTGAGAGTTACATATATATATGTATATATACACACACACACACAGAGCCACAGAAATGTTGATGCGACATTGACACCATTTAATGATGAGAGATCAATCATCTCTGTCATCTAATGATCAAATACTGTCATATTCATCAGATACACCGGAGTATATTGCATTTATACCACTGAAACTGTCTGCAGGGTGCTAGGGCACACAGGGCCTGAGTTACACACTTTCAGAAATGGGGGGGGGGGGGGGGGGGTTAGTACAGCTCAGACAACATATACATATACAGCTGTATTAATCAGATATACAGCTGTATTAATCAGATATACAGCTGTATTAATCAGATATTCCTGAGTATTAATCAGATATACCGCTGTATTAATCAGATATTCCTGAGTATTAATCAGATATACCGCTGTATTAACCAGATATACTGGAGTATTAATCAGATATACTGGTGTAATAATCAGATATCCCTGAGCATTAATCAGATATACTGGAGTATTAATCAGATATACTGGAGTATTAATCAGATATACAGCTGTATTAATCAGATATACAGCTGTATTAATCAGATATCCCTGAGTATTAATCAGATATACCGCTGTATTAATCAGATATACTGGTGTATTAATCAGATATCCCTGAGCATTAATCAGATATACTGGAGTATTAATCAGATATACTGGAGTATTAATCAGATATACAGCTGTATTAATCAGATATACAGCTGTATTAATCAGATATCCCTGAGCATTAATCAGATACACTGGAGTATTAATCAGATATACTGGAGTATTAATATATACAGCTGTATTAATCAGATATACAGCTGTATTAATCAGATATCCCTGAGTATTAATCAGATATACCGCTGTATTAATCAGATATACTGGAGTATTAATCAGATATACTGGAGTATTAATCAGATATCCCTGAGCATTAATCAGATATACTGGAGTATTAATCAGATATACTGGAGTATTAATCAGATATACAGCTGTATTAATCAGATATCCGTATTAATCATACTGGAGTATTAATCAGATATACCAGAGCGTTAATCAGATATACAGCTGTATTAATCAGATATAATAGTATTAATCAGATATCCCTGAGTATTAATCAGATATACTGGAGTATTAATCAGATATACTGTCAGATTTATCAGATATACCGTAGCATTAATCAGATATACTGTCAGATTAATCAGATATAATAGTATTAATCAGATATAATAGTATTAATCAGGGTTAGTACAGCTCAGACAACATATACATATACAGCTGTATTAATCAGATATACAGCTGTATTAATCAGATATACAGCTGTATTAATCAGATATTCCTGAGTATTAATCAGATATACCGCTGTATTAATCAGATATACCGCTGTATTAATCAGATATACTGGAGTATTAATCAGATATACTGGTGTAATAATCAGATATCCCTGAGCATTAATCAGATATACTGGAGTATTAATCAGATATACTGGAGTATTAATCAGATATACAGCTGTATTAATCAGATATCCCTGAGTATTAATCAGATATACCGCTGTATTAATCAGATATACTGGTGTATTAATCAGATATCCCTGAGCATTAATCAGATATACTGGAGTATTAATCAGATATACTGGAGTATTAATCAGATATACAGCTGTATTAATCAGATATACAGCTGTATTAATCAGATATCCCTGAGTATTAATCAGATATACCGCTGTATTAATCAGATATACTGGAGTATTAATCAGATATACTGGAGTATTAATCAGATATCCCTGAGCATTAATCAGATATACTGGAGTATTAATCAGATATACAGCTGTATTAATCAGATATCCCTGAGTATTAATCAGATATACCGCTGTATTAATCAGATATACTGTATTAGATATACTGGAGTATTAATCAGATATACTGGAGTATTAATCAGATATACTGGAGTATTAATCAGATATACTGGAGTATTAATCGGATATCCCTGAGTATTAATCAGATATACTGTCAGATTAATTAGATATACTGTCAGATTTACCAGATATACTGGAGTATTAATCAGATATCCCTGAGTAATAATCAGATATACTGGAATATTAATCAGATATACTGGAGTATTAATCAGATATACAGCTGTATTAATCAGATATACAGCTGTATTAATCAGATATCCCTGAGTATTAATCAGACATCCCTGAGTATTAATCAGACATCCCTGAGTATTAATCAGATATACAGCTGTATTAATCAGATATCCCTGAGTATTAATCAGATATACTGTCAGATTTATCAGATATACTGGAGTATTAATCAGATATACTGGAGTATTAATCAGATATACTGGAGTATTGATCAGATATACTGTCAGATTTATCAGATATACTGTCAGATTTATCAGATATACTGGAGTATTAATCAGATATACCACTGAATTAATCAGATATACTGGAGTATTAATCAGATATACCACTGAATTAATCAGATATACTGGAGTATTAATCAGATATACGGTCAGATTTATCAGATATACCACTGTATTAATCAGATATACCACTGAATTAATCAGATATACTGGAGTATTAATCAGATATACTAGAGTATTAATCAGATATACTGTCAGATTTATCAGATATACTGGAGTATTAATCAGATATACAGCTGTATTAATCAGATATAATAGTATTAATCATACTGGAGTATTAATCAGATATACCGCTGTATCAATCAGATATACCGGAGCATTAATCAGATATACAGCTGTATCAATCAGATATACCGCTGTATCAATCAGATATACCGCTGTATCAATCAGATATACTGGAGTATTAATCAGATATACTGGAGTATTAATCAGATATACTGGAGTATTAATCAGATATACTGGAGTATTAATCAGATATACTGGAGTATTAATCAGATATACTGGAGTATTAATCAGATACTGTCAGATTTATCAGATTTACTGGAGTATTAATCAGATATCCCTGAGTATTAATCAGATATACTGGAGTATTAATCAGATATACCAGAGTATTAATCAGACATCCCTGAGTATTAATCAGATATACAGCTGTATTAATCAGATATCCCTGAGTATTAATCAGATATACTGTCAGATTTATCAGATATACTGGAGTATTAATCAGATATACTGGAGTATTAATCAGATATACTGGAGTATTGATCAGATATACTGTCAGATTTATCAGATATACTGTCAGATTTATCAGATATACTGTCAGATTTATCAGATATACTGGAGTATTAATCAGATATACCACTGAATTAATCAGATATACTGGAGTATTAATCAGATATACCACTGAATTAATCAGATATACTGGAGTATTAATCAGATATACCACTGAATTAATCAGATATACTGGAGTATTAATCAGATATACGGTCAGATTTATCAGATATACCACTGTATTAATCAGATATACCACTGAATTAATCAGATATACTGGAGTATTAATCAGATATACTAGAGTATTAATCAGATATACTGTCAGATTTATCAGATATACTGGAGTATTAATCAGATATACAGCTGTATTAATCAGATATAATAGTATTAATCATACTGGAGTATTAATCAGATATACCGCTGTATCAATCAGATATACCGGAGCATTAATCAGATATACAGCTGTATCAATCAGATATACCGCTGTATCAATCAGATATACCGCTGTATCAATCAGATATACCGCTGTATCAATCAGATATACTGGAGTATTAATCAGATATACTGGAGTATTAATCAGATATACTGGAGTATTAATCAGATATACTGGAGTATTAATCAGATATACTGGAGTATTAATCAGATATACTGGAGTATTAATCAGATATACTGGAGTATTAATCAGATACTGTCAGATTTATCAGATTTACTGGAGTATTAATCAGATATCCCTGAGTATTAATCAGATATACTGGAGTATTAATCAGATATACCAGAGTATTGATCAGATATACCGGAGTATTGATCAGATATACCGGAGTATTAATCAGCTATACTGGAGTATTAATCAGATATACCGCTGTATTAATCAGATATACTGGAGTATTAATCAGATATACTGTCAGATTTATCAGATATACTGGAGTATTAATCATACTGGAGTATTAATCAGATATACCGCTGTATCAATCAGATATACCGGAGCATTAATCAGATATACAGCTGTATCAATCAGATATACCGCTGTATCAATCAGATATACTGGAGTATTAATCAGATATACCGGAGCGTTAATCAGATATACAGCTGTATTAATCAGATATAATAGTATTAATCAGATATCCCTGAGCATTAATCAGATATACTGGAGTATTAATCAGATATACTGGAGTATTAATCAGATATACTGGAGTATTAATCAGATATACTGGAGTATTAATCAGTTATACTGGAGTATTAATCAGATATACTGGAGTATTAATCAGATATAATGTCAGATTTATCAGATATACTGGAGTATTAATCATACTGGAGTATTAATCAGATATACCGGAGCATTAATCAGATATCCCTGAGTATTAATCAGATATCCCTGAGTATTGATCAGATATACTGGAGTATTAATCAGATATACTGGAGTATTAATCAGATATACTGGAGTATTAATCAGATATACTGGAGTATTAATCAGTTATCCCTGAGTATTAATCAGATATAATAGTATTAATCAGATATCCCTGAGCATTAATCAGATATACTGGAGTATTAATCAGATATACTGGAGTATTAATCAGATATACTGGAGTATTAATCAGATATACTGGAGTATTAATCAGATATAATGTCAGATTTATCAGATATACTGGAGTATTAATCATACTGGAGTATTAATCAGATATACCGGAGCATTAATCAGATATCCCTGAGTATTAATCAGATATCCCTGAGTATTAATCAGATATACTGGAGTATTAATCAGATATACCGGAGCATTAATCAGATATCCCTGAGTATTAATCAGATATCCCTGAGTATTAATCAGATATACTGGAGTATTAATCAGATATACTGGAGTATTAATCAGATATACTGTCAGATTTATCAGATATACTGTCAGATTTATCAGATATACTGGAGTATTATTCATACTGGAGTATTAATCAGATATACCGGAGCGTTAATCAGATATACAGCTGTATTAATCAGATATAATAGTATTAATCAGATATCCCTGAGTATTAATCAGATATACTGGAGTATTAATCAGATATACTGTCAGATTTATCAGATATACCGGAGCATTAATCAGATATCCTGTCAGATTAATCAGATATAATAGTATTAATCAGATATCCCTGAGTATTAATCAGATATACTGGAGTATTAATCAGATATACTGGAGTATTAATCAGATATACTGTCAGATTTATCAGATATACTGTCAGATTTATCAGATATACTGTCAGATTTATCAGATATACTGGAGTATTAATCAGATATACCGGAGCATTAATCAGATATCCCTGAGTATTAATCAGATATCCCTGAGTATTAATCAGATATAATAGTATTAATCAGATATCCCTGAGTATTAATCAGATATACTGGAGTATTAATCAGATATACTGTCAGATTTATCAGATATCCCTGAGCATTAATCAGATATACTGGAGTATTAATCAGATATACTGGAGTATTAATCAGATATACTGGAGTATTAATCAGATATACTGTCAGATTTATCAGATATACTGTCAGATTTATCAGATATACTGGAGTATTAATCATACTGGAGTATTAATCAGATATACCAGAGCGTTAATCAGATATACAGCTGTATTAATCAGATATAATAGTATTAATCAGATATCCCTGAGTATTAATCAGATATACTGGAGTATTAATCAGATATACTGTCAGATTTATCAGATATACCGTAGCATTAATCAGATATACTGTCAGATTAATCAGATATAATAGTATTAATCAGATATAATAGTATTAATCAGGGTTAGTACAGCTCAGACAACATATACATATACAGCTGTATTAATCAGATATACAGCTGTATTAATCAGATATACAGCTGTATTAATCAGATATTCCTGAGTATTAATCAGATATACCGCTGTATTAATCAGATATACCGCTGTATTAATCAGATATACTGGAGTATTAATCAGATATACTGGTGTAATAATCAGATATCCCTGAGCATTAATCAGATATACTGGAGTATTAATCAGATATACTGGAGTATTAATCAGATATACAGCTGTATTAATCAGATATCCCTGAGTATTAATCAGATATACCGCTGTATTAATCAGATATACTGGTGTATTAATCAGATATCCCTGAGCATTAATCAGATATACTGGAGTATTAATCAGATATACTGGAGTATTAATCAGATATACAGCTGTATTAATCAGATATACAGCTGTATTAATCAGATATCCCTGAGTATTAATCAGATATACCGCTGTATTAATCAGATATACTGGAGTATTAATCAGATATACTGGAGTATTAATCAGATATCCCTGAGCATTAATCAGATATACTGGAGTATTAATCAGATATACTGGAGTATTAATCAGATATACAGCTGTATTAATCAGATATCCCTGAGTATTAATCAGATATACCGCTGTATTAATCAGATATACTGTATTAGATATACTGGAGTATTAATCAGATATACTGGAGTATTAATCAGATATACTGGAGTATTAATCGGATATCCCTGAGTATTAATCAGATATACTGTCAGATTAATTAGATATACTGTCAGATTTACCAGATATACTGGAGTATTAATCAGATATCCCTGAGTAATAATCAGATATACTGGAATATTAATCAGATATACTGGAGTATTAATCAGATATACAGCTGTATTAATCAGATATACAGCTGTATTAATCAGATATCCCTGAGTATTAATCAGACATCCCTGAGTATTAATCAGACATCCCTGAGTATTAATCAGATATACAGCTGTATTAATCAGATATCCCTGAGTATTAATCAGATATACTGTCAGATTTATCAGATATACTGGAGTATTAATCAGATATACTGGAGTATTAATCAGATATACTGGAGTATTGATCAGATATACTGTCAGATTTATCAGATATACTGTCAGATTTATCAGATATACTGGAGTATTAATCAGATATACCACTGAATTAATCAGATATACTGGAGTATTAATCAGATATACCACTGAATTAATCAGATATACTGGAGTATTAATCAGATATACGGTCAGATTTATCAGATATACCACTGTATTAATCAGATATACCACTGAATTAATCAGATATACTGGAGTATTAATCAGATATACTAGAGTATTAATCAGATATACTGTCAGATTTATCAGATATACTGGAGTATTAATCAGATATACAGCTGTATTAATCAGATATAATAGTATTAATCATACTGGAGTATTAATCAGATATACCGCTGTATCAATCAGATATACCGGAGCATTAATCAGATATACAGCTGTATCAATCAGATATACCGCTGTATCAATCAGATATACCGCTGTATCAATCAGATATACTGGAGTATTAATCAGATATACTGGAGTATTAATCAGATATACTGGAGTATTAATCAGATATACTGGAGTATTAATCAGATATACTGGAGTATTAATCAGATACTGTCAGATTTATCAGATTTACTGGAGTATTAATCAGATATCCCTGAGTATTAATCAGATATACTGGAGTATTAATCAGATATACCAGAGTATTAATCAGACATCCCTGAGTATTAATCAGATATACAGCTGTATTAATCAGATATCCCTGAGTATTAATCAGATATACTGTCAGATTTATCAGATATACTGGAGTATTAATCAGATATACTGGAGTATTAATCAGATATACTGGAGTATTGATCAGATATACTGTCAGATTTATCAGATATACTGTCAGATTTATCAGATATACTGTCAGATTTATCAGATATACTGGAGTATTAATCAGATATACCACTGAATTAATCAGATATACTGGAGTATTAATCAGATATACCACTGAATTAATCAGATATACTGGAGTATTAATCAGATATACCACTGAATTAATCAGATATACTGGAGTATTAATCAGATATACGGTCAGATTTATCAGATATACCACTGTATTAATCAGATATACCACTGAATTAATCAGATATACTGGAGTATTAATCAGATATACTAGAGTATTAATCAGATATACTGTCAGATTTATCAGATATACTGGAGTATTAATCAGATATACAGCTGTATTAATCAGATATAATAGTATTAATCATACTGGAGTATTAATCAGATATACCGCTGTATCAATCAGATATACCGGAGCATTAATCAGATATACAGCTGTATCAATCAGATATACCGCTGTATCAATCAGATATACCGCTGTATCAATCAGATATACCGCTGTATCAATCAGATATACTGGAGTATTAATCAGATATACTGGAGTATTAATCAGATATACTGGAGTATTAATCAGATATACTGGAGTATTAATCAGATATACTGGAGTATTAATCAGATATACTGGAGTATTAATCAGATATACTGGAGTATTAATCAGATATACTGGAGTATTAATCAGATACTGTCAGATTTATCAGATTTACTGGAGTATTAATCAGATATCCCTGAGTATTAATCAGATATACTGGAGTATTAATCAGATATACCAGAGTATTGATCAGATATACCGGAGTATTGATCAGATATACCGGAGTATTAATCAGCTATACTGGAGTATTAATCAGATATACCGCTGTATTAATCAGATATACTGGAGTATTAATCAGATATACTGTCAGATTTATCAGATATACTGGAGTATTAATCATACTGGAGTATTAATCAGATATACCGCTGTATCAATCAGATATACCGGAGCATTAATCAGATATACAGCTGTATCAATCAGATATACCGCTGTATCAATCAGATATACTGGAGTATTAATCAGATATACCGGAGCGTTAATCAGATATACAGCTGTATTAATCAGATATAATAGTATTAATCAGATATCCCTGAGCATTAATCAGATATACTGGAGTATTAATCAGATATACTGGAGTATTAATCAGATATACTGGAGTATTAATCAGTTATACTGGAGTATTAATCAGATATACTGGAGTATTAATCAGATATAATGTCAGATTTATCAGATATACTGGAGTATTAATCATACTGGAGTATTAATCAGATATACCGGAGCATTAATCAGATATCCCTGAGTATTAATCAGATATCCCTGAGTATTGATCAGATATACTGGAGTATTAATCAGATATACTGGAGTATTAATCAGATATACTGGAGTATTAATCAGATATACTGGAGTATTAATCAGTTATCCCTGAGTATTAATCAGATATAATAGTATTAATCAGATATCCCTGAGCATTAATCAGATATACTGGAGTATTAATCAGATATACTGGAGTATTAATCAGATATACTGGAGTATTAATCAGATATACTGGAGTATTAATCAGATATAATGTCAGATTTATCAGATATACTGGAGTATTAATCATACTGGAGTATTAATCAGATATACCGGAGCATTAATCAGATATCCCTGAGTATTAATCAGATATCCCTGAGTATTAATCAGATATACTGGAGTATTAATCAGATATACCGGAGCATTAATCAGATATCCCTGAGTATTAATCAGATATCCCTGAGTATTAATCAGATATACTGGAGTATTAATCAGATATACTGGAGTATTAATCAGATATACTGTCAGATTTATCAGATATACTGGAGTATTAATCAGATATACTGTCAGATTTATCAGATATACTGTCAGATTTATCAGATATACTGGAGTATTATTCATACTGGAGTATTAATCAGATATCCCTGAGTGTTAATCAGATATACTGGAGTATTAATCAGATATACTGGAGTATTAATCAGATATACTGTCAGATTTATCAGATATCCCTGAGCATTAATCAGATATACTGGAGTATTAATCAGATATACTGGAGTATTAATCAGATATACTGGAGTATTAATCAGATATACTGTCAGATTTATCAGATATACTGTCAGATTTATCAGATATACTGGAGTATTAATCATACTGGAGTATTAATCAGATATACCAGAGCGTTAATCAGATATACAGCTGTATTAATCAGATATAATAGTATTAATCAGATATCCCTGAGTATTAATCAGATATACTGGAGTATTAATCAGATATACTGTCAGATTTATCAGATATACCGTAGCATTAATCAGATATACTGTCAGATTAATCAGATATAATAGTATTAATCAGATATCCCTGAGTATTAATCAGATATACTGGAGTATTAATCAGATATACTGGAGCATTAATCAGATATACTGTCAGATTAATCAGATATAATAGTATTAATCAGATATCCCTGAGTATTAATCAGATATACTGTCAGATTTATCAGATATACCAGAGCATTAATCAGATATACTGGAGTATTAATCAGATATACTGGAGTATTAATCAGATATACTGGAGTATTAATCAGATATACTGTCAGATTTATCAGATATACCGGAGCATTAATCAGATATACTGTCAGATTAATCAGATATAATAGTATTAATCAGATATCCCTGAGTATTAATCAGATATACTGGAGTATTAATCAGATATACTGGAGCATTAATCAGATATACTGTCAGATTAATCAGATATAATAGTATTAATCAGATATCCCTGAGTATTAATCAGATATACTGTCAGATTTATCAGATATACCGGAGCATTAATCAGATATACTGGAGTATTAATCAGATATACTGGAGTATTAATCAGATATACCGCTGTATCAATCAGATATACCGCTGTATCAATCAGATATACCGCTGTATCAATCAGATATACTGGAGTATTAATCAGATATACCGGAGCGTTAATCAGATATACAGCTGTATTAATCAGATATAATAGTATTAATCAGATATCCCTGAGTATTGATCAGATATACTGGAGTATTGATCAGATATACTGGAGTATTGATCAGATATACTGGAGTATTGATCAGATATACTGGAGTATTAATCAGATATACTGGAGTATTAATCAGATATACTGGAGTATTAATCAGATATCCTGTCAGATTAATCAGATATACCGGAGCATTAATCAGATATACTGTCAGATTAATCAGATATAATAGTATTAATCAGATATCCCTGAGTATTAATCAGATATACTGTCAGATTTATCAGATATACCGGAGCATTAATCAGATATACTGGAGTATTAATCAGATATACTGGAGTATTAATCAGATATACCGCTGTATCAATCAGATATACCGCTGTATCAATCAGATATACTGGAGTATTAATCAGATATACCGGAGCGTTAATCAGATATACAGCTGTATTAATCAGATATAATAGTATTAATCAGATATCCCTGAGTATTGATCAGATATACTGGAGTATTGATCAGATATACTGGAGTATTGATCAGATATACTGGAGTATTGATCAGATATACTGGAGTATTGATCAGATATACTGGAGTATTGATCAGATATACTGGAGTATTGATCAGATATACTGGAGTATTAATCAGATATACTGGAGTATTAATCAGATATCCTGTCAGATTTATCAGATATACCGGAGCATTAATCAGATATACTGGAGTATTAATCAGATATACTGGAGTATTAATCAGATATACTGGAGTATTAATCAGATATACTGGAGTATTAATCAGATATCCTGTCAGATTTATCAGATATACCGGAGCATTAATCAGATATACTGGAGTATTGATCAGATATCCTGTCAGATTTATCAGATATACTGGAGTATTAATCAGATATCCTGTCAGATTTATCAGATATACCGCTGTATTAATCAGATATACTGGAGTATTAATCAGATATACCGGAGCGTTAATCAGATATACAGCTGTATTAATCAGATATATTAGTATTAATCAGATATCCCTGAGTATTGATCAGATATACTGGAGTATTAATCAGATATACTGGAGTATTAATCAGATATACTGGAGTATTAATCAGATATACTGGAGTATTAATCAGATATACTGGAGTATTAATCAGATATACTGGAGTATTAATCAGATATACTGGAGTATTAATCAGATATCCTGTCAGATTTATCAGATATACCGGAGCATTAATCAGATATACTGGAGTATTAATCAGATATACTGGAGTATTAATCAGATATACTGGAGTATTAATCAGATATACTGGAGTATTAATCAGATATACTGGAGTATTAATCAGATATCCTGTCAGATTTATCAGATATACCGGAGTATTAATCAGATATACTGGAGTATTGATCAGATATACAGCTGTATTAATCAGATATACTGGAGTATTGATCAGATATACTGGAGTATTAATCAGATATACCGGAGCGTTAATCAGATATACAGCTGTATTAATCAGATATAATAGTATTAATCAGATATCCCTGAGCATTAATCAGATATACTGGAGTATTGATCAGATATACTGGAGTATTAATCAGATATACTGGAGTATTGATCAGATATACTGGAGTATTAATCAGATATACAGCTGTATTAATCAGATATACTGGAGTATTAATCAGATATCCCTGAGCATTAATCAGATATACAGCTGTATTAATCAGATATAATAGTATTAATCAGATATCCCTGAGCATTAATCAGATATACTGGAGTATTGATCAGATATACTGGAGTATTAATCAGATATACCGGAGCGTTAATCAGATATACAGCTGTATTAATCAGATATAATAGTATTAATCAGATATCCCTGAGTATTGATCAGATATACTGGAGTATTAATCAGATATACCGGAGCGTTAATCAGATATACAGCTGTATTAATCAGATATAATAGTATTAATCAGATATCCCTGAGTATTGATCAGATATACTGGAGTATTGATCAGATATACTGGAGTATTGATCAGATATACTGGAGTATTGATCAGATATACTGGAGTATTAATCAGATATACTGGAGTATTAATCAGATATACTGGAGTATTAATCAGATATCCTGTCAGATTAATCAGATATACCGGAGCATTAATCAGATATACTGTCAGATTAATCAGATATAATAGTATTAATCAGATATCCCTGAGTATTAATCAGATATACTGTCAGATTTATCAGATATACCGGAGCATTAATCAGATATACTGGAGTATTAATCAGATATACTGGAGTATTAATCAGATATACCGCTGTATCAATCAGATATACCGCTGTATCAATCAGATATACTGGAGTATTAATCAGATATACCGGAGCGTTAATCAGATATACAGCTGTATTAATCAGATATAATAGTATTAATCAGATATCCCTGAGTATTGATCAGATATACTGGAGTATTGATCAGATATACTGGAGTATTGATCAGATATACTGGAGTATTGATCAGATATACTGGAGTATTGATCAGATATACTGGAGTATTGATCAGATATACTGGAGTATTAATCAGATATACTGGAGTATTAATCAGATATCCTGTCAGATTTATCAGATATACCGGAGCATTAATCAGATATACTGGAGTATTAATCAGATATACTGGAGTATTAATCAGATATACTGGAGTATTAATCAGATATCCTGTCAGATTTATCAGATATACCGGAGCATTAATCAGATATACTGGAGTATTGATCAGATATCCTGTCAGATTTATCAGATATACTGGAGTATTAATCAGATATCCTGTCAGATTTATCAGATATACCGCTGTATTAATCAGATATACTGGAGTATTAATCAGATATACCGGAGCGTTAATCAGATATACAGCTGTATTAATCAGATATCCCTGAGTATTGATCAGATATACTGGAGTATTAATCAGATATACTGGAGTATTAATCAGATATACTGGAGTATTAATCAGATATACTGGAGTATTAATCAGATATACTGGAGTATTAATCAGATATACTGGAGTATTAATCAGATATACTGGAGTATTAATCAGATATACTGGAGTATTAATCAGATATCCTGTCAGATTTATCAGATATACCGGAGCATTAATCAGATATACTGGAGTATTAATCAGATATACTGGAGTATTAATCAGATATACTGGAGTATTAATCAGATATACTGGAGTATTAATCAGATATACTGGAGTATTAATCAGATATACTGGAGTATTAATCAGATATACTGGAGTATTGATCAGATATCCCTGAGTATTGATCAGATATACTGGAGTATTAATCAGATATACTGGAGTATTAATCAGATATACTGGAGTATTAATCAGATATACTGGAGTATTAATCAGATATCCTGTCAGATTTATCAGATATACCGGAGTATTAATCAGATATACTGGAGTATTGATCAGATATACAGCTGTATTAATCAGATATACTGGAGTATTGATCAGATATACTGGAGTATTAATCAGATATACCGGAGCGTTAATCAGATATACAGCTGTATTAATCAGATATAATAGTATTAATCAGATATCCCTGAGCATTAATCAGATATACTGGAGTATTGATCAGATATACTGGAGTATTGATCAGATATACTGGAGTATTAATCAGATATACAGCTGTATTAATCAGATATACTGGAGTATTAATCAGATATCCCTGAGCATTAATCAGATATACAGCTGTATTAATCAGATATAATAGTATTAATCAGATATCCCTGAGCATTAATCAGATATACTGGAGTATTGATCAGATATACTGGAGTATTAATCAGATATACCGGAGCGTTAATCAGATATACAGCTGTATTAATCAGATATAATAGTATTAATCAGATATCCCTGAGTATTGATCAGATATACTGGAGTATTGATCAGATATACTGGAGTATTGATCAGATATACTGGAGTATTAATCAGATATACTGGAGTATTAATCAGATATACTGGAGTATTAATCAGATATACTGGAGTATTAATCAGATATACTGGAGTATTAATCAGATATACTGGAGTATTAATCAGATATACAGCTGTATTAATCAGATATACTGGAGTATTAATCAGATATACTGGAGTATTGATCAGATATACTGGAGTATTGATCAGATATACAGCTGTATTGATCAGATATACAGCTGTATTAATCAGATATACAGCTGTATTAATCAGATATACAGCTGTATTAATCAGATATACTGGAGTATTGATCAGATATACTGGAGTATTGATCAGATATACTGGTGTATTGATCAGATATACTGGAGTATTGATCAGATATACAGCTGTATTGATCAGATATACAGCTGTATTAATCAGATATACAGCTGTATTAATCAGATATACAGCTGTATTAATCAGATATACTGGAGTATTGATCAGATATACTGGAGTATTAATCAGATATACTGGAGTATTGATCAGATATACTGGTGTATTAATCAGATATCCCTGAGCATTAATCAGATATCCTGTCAGATTAATCAGATATTACTGTATATGTGTAAGGCCCACTTCATACACAGAAACAAAGCCAAAGATGTTGAGTATGAATATATGGATCTTCATTATAGCACGATCACCCTTCAGATTATTCAGATATATGAATCAGGGCTGAGGAGGATGTGTTTATGTGTTGATGTAAATCATCCATCTTAAGCTCAATCCGACCCACTACACACACCCGAGCTCAGAGAACCGCTCGACACCGGATCCGTCGGGAATATCGATGAGAAACGCGTCTGATTCGGAGGAATATCGCAATAACGGTCGCGGTGAACCGGAGGAATCCGGGAATAACGGTCGCGGCTTTAGCGTTAGCACAGATGCTCGCGCGAGCATCACTGAATCAGCCGAACCGGGTCCAAACACTCTCTCACACACTCACACACTCACCTCGGGCGGACCTGAAGGCGCACAAGAGGCACAACAGCACCGAGAACACGACCGTCATCGCGGATAAATGCATGTTTAGCGCATGGATGATGGACGGGCTGGGTTTTATTGTTTACAGCTTCAGTCTCGGGTTTGGGGCTTTGCGTGCTGACGTCAGACGCACAGAGACACGAGCACGAGCACGAGCACGAGCCCCTCCCCCACGCCCGAGCGCTGTAACAGCACAATCACAACATGCTCCTGTAAATCATGACATAAAATGTCGAAATTGTGACTTATTTCGCTTTTTGTCAATTTCGGCTTTTTTATTGCGTATTTAATGTCATAATTTTGACATCTTTTTACAATTAAGATTGATCAAATCATGATTTTTTTAATTACATGGCAGAAATGGGCTTCCAAAGTTATCAAATATACAAAAGATGTTTAGATTATACGTTGACGCATTGCTGTATTATGAGAAAATAAGGGATAGTTCACCCAAAAAGGTAAATTATCCCCTGATTTCCTCCCCAGATCTGCTCTGGCAGACGCTCTCTGAGACAGTACAGGTGAGAGTGCACATGCACAGAGTAAATCATGGGGTAATCTTCATTTTTGGGTGAACTATCCCTTTAAGCAGGACAGCCATCAGAATCAGAAAGAGCTTTATTGCACACACAAGGGATTTTTCTTGGAGCTGAAGCTTCCAGTGCACATATACAATACAAATACAACAAGAACATCACATTCAAAGAATAAAATATGAAAATAGTATAAGGTCACAGTTAGGTTTAGTCAGAATAAACATTTACAGATTATGAGAATTGTAATATCACCTGAGTTTAGAGGTATTGAACTCTTCAAGAGGGAAATGTGGGAAGAAACTGTTCCTGTGCCCAGATGTTCATTTTCCGTTATAGTTACGGACATTTCCTTCAACTCTAAAACAGAGAAATTTCTATATAATTATAGCATATACTTGGTAGCAAATAAATCAAGAACAATATATACTCATTGAAAATGGTTTATTTTCTAATTATGTATATATTCTTAAATGTATTCAATGGGTAAAGTATATATATATTTTTCATTTTATTTCATTTTCAAATGCAATGCAATACAAAAAGAAAGCAGCAAACAAACAGAATGCAATGCAAGGGTTGCTGCTTGTATCATTAACACTTGCTAAAGACTGTGAGCAAATAAGTCAAGACAGTACAGACAGAAGGCTTCTGATGAATCCGAGAGCTCTCTGACCCCTCCATAGACAGCAATGTAATGAACACTTTCAAGGTCCAGAAAGGAAGTAAAGACATGTGACCCCAGTGGTTCAGCCTGAATTTTATGAAGCGACAAGAATACTTTTTGTGCTCAAAAAACAAAAATAACTTTTTAAATTTTTACAATTTCTTTTCGTCTGTGTCGGTCTCCTACGCTGTTGGCGTTGGTCAGCTCCTGCGTCAGCGTCACGCGTGCGTCGTGGTGCTCACGTGAACAGCGTCGGCCAATGGTAAGCCGACATGCTGGCGTAGCTCTGACAAAACTCGCTGGACTGTATTTACTACGTCTACAACATTCATTTCATGTACTCTAAATGTTTAAATGGGTACATAAAATATATTACACCATTTCATTTTCTGCTGTGCGTTTGCAAAGAGAGCTTCTGATTGGCTGTGGTTATTGATTGACTATCGCATCACGTGGTCACATTTGGTGTGGACAGAAAAACTGCTTGTTGCTAGAATCTGTAATGTTACTTTTATGATGTCTATACCACTTTTCTGGACCTTGAAAGTTGCGTAGGCTGTTAAGAGAGGGAGAAAGCTCTCAGATTTCATTAAAAAGATCTTCATCCGTGCTCCAAAATTCTTACAGGTTCGGACCATCATAAGGGTGAGTCATGACTGAATTTTAATTTTTGGGTGAACTAATTGGGTAAAATTACTTTTCTGTATGTTCAGTTAAAGAATGAAAGTGACCCCATGATTTACTCTCCCTGAAGCCATCCTAGGTGTATATGATATTTCAGATGAGCATAATCAGAGTTATATTAAAACTATCCTGGCTCTTCCAAGCTTTATAAATGGCAGTGAATGGCAGCCCAAAATTAGAAGCCCAAAAAAGCACATCCATCCATTATAAAAATGTTCCACACGGCTCTGGGGGTTAATAAAGGCCTTCTGAAGAGAATCGATGCGTTTGTGTGAGAAAAATATACATATTTAACACGTTATAAAGTAAAATATCTAGCTTCCGGCGGATCGCCTTCCGTATTCAACTTGTGCAGAAAGTGTAACTGGCGTGACGATGACGTTGGACGTAGCGTAAAAAGCGTATGTGTTACACTTTCTTCGTAAGTTAAATACAGAATATTTTAGATCTGCTGATGATCTGCTGAAGATCTGCTGATGATCTGCTGAAGATCTGCTGATGAGCTGAAGATCTGCTGATGAGCTGCTGATGATCTGCTGAAGATCTGCTGATGATCTGCTGAAGATCTGCTGATGAGCTGCTGATGATCTGCTGAAGATCTGCTGATGATCTGATGATCTGCTGATGAGCTGCTGATGATCTGCTGATGAGCTGCTGATGATCTGCTGAAGATCTGCTGATGATCTGCTGATGATCTGCTGAAGATCTGCTGATGAGCTGAAGATCTGCTGATGAGCTGCTGATGATCTGCTGATGAGCTGAAGATCTGCTGATGAGCTGCTGATGATCTGCTGAAGATCTGCTGATGATCTGCTGATGATCTGCTGAAGATCTGCTGATGAGCTGAAGATCTGCTGATGAGCTGCTGAAGATCTGCTGATGATCTGCTGACGATCTGCTGAAGATCTGCTGATGAGCTGCTGATGATCTGCTGAAGATCTGCTGATGATCTGATGATCTGCTGATGAGCTGCTGATGATCTGCTGATGAGCTGCTGATGATCTGCTGATGATCTGCTGATGATCTGCTGAAGATCTGCTGATGATCTACTGAAGATCTGCTGATGAGCTGCTGAAGATCTGCTGATGAGCTGCTGAAGATCTGCTGATGATCTGCTGATGAGCTGCTGAAGATCTGCTGATGAGCTGAAGATCTGCTGATGAGCTGATGATCTGCTGATGATCCGCTGAAGATCCGCTGAAGATCTGCTGATGAGCTGAAGATCTGCTGATGAGCTGCTGATGATCTGCTGAAGATCTGCTGATGATCTACTGAAGATCTGCTGATGAGCTGCTGAAGATCTGCTGATGAGCTGAAGATCTGCTGATGATCTGCTGAAGATCTGCTGATGATCTGCTGAAGATCTGCTGATGATCTGCTGATGATCTGCTGAAGATCTGCTGATGATCTGCTGATGATCTGCTGAAGATCTGCTGATGATCTGCTTAAGATCTGCTGATGATCTGATGAAGATCTGATGAAGATCTGATGAAGTCTGGGCCGGAAGCTTTCCTAGTCTGCACTATACAGGTATTTGCAGCAATTTTAGGTAAACTTTACAGCACATTGATGATTACGTTGACAACATTATTATTCTGGAGAGTGATGAGAGGCATTAATGTTGAAGTTTATCTAGTATTTAACCCTCAGGTATTGGTCACACTCATACTCCACGGTGACCATACACCCCAACTATTGCTCAATTAAATAAATGTTATATATATTTTAGTTCAATAATATGTATTTATATTTTGAGTTGATCTTGTGGTACTAAAAAATATTTGTGCAATAATTATGGTCCATTAATAACCACTTAAAATTGAATACATATTTACACACCAGATTTAATAACTTGCATCCTAATATTGTTAATGATACGTGTACCAGCACTGGTAATGAATGCAAGTTGAATTTAACTCAAGAACAAAGGCAAAAAAAAGGCAAACCGCCTAAAAAAGGCAAACCGCATTCAACATGTACAGTCGGCTATATACATAATGTTTTATGGTGTGAACTCTAACACCTTATTTTGATTATTCTCAGGTAAAGTGAAATCTGCCCTAAACTCGGATCATTCTGTAGGCGCAGAAGACGTGGCGTGTTGCTTGCTTCTATATCTTAAGTTTATATAATACCAATGATAAAACAAAAGGTAGAAGTATATATAAAAATAAACTGATTTCAAGAGTTGTAAAGGAGCCAGCGTCTGCTGTACTTTCTGCACTTCAGTCTTTTATAGACAGCTTCTCTTTTCCCCATTGAGTGCAGTTCAAAACTGCAAACATATACAGTCATGGGTTTAATTTGTGCCGGTGCTGGGCTTTAGACATCACAGATCTGGCAGAAGTTCACGAGTGTTAATGTAATCTGTGGTGTGCTGTAATCCGGATTGGATCCAGAGCTGGAGTTTGTGAGAAGTGGACCTGACCGACACACACTGCTGGGAACAGCACACGGGATCCCTCACGAGGCCTGGCGTCAGGTGCTCACTGCCAAAGTACAGGTGAGAGTCATGTACAGATACTGTATACACCGATCAGGCATAGCATTATGACCTAATATTGTGAAGGTGTGCTGTGGGATCCAATAGCAATGAGACGTCAACGTGATATTTCTGTCATGATGTGGTGAACGGATATTGAATCTGTTCACGTCTTTCACGTTTTATCATTAAAGCTTTTTTTGCATTTGTCTTAATATTAAATAATGATTAATTAATGAAACATATTCATGTCGTTTTCAGGGATGAAAAGACTTTAAGTCGTTCTGCAGAAATGGCATGATATGGGATTAAGAGTCACACGTTTAAGATGATTATGCATGTTTTTTATTATGAGCTGTTTTAAACCTATTATTTTAGAAATATTTTATAAATGTCCTCTTTGTTTTCATTCAGAGAAACACGTTTCGCTTGTTCAAGGCCTTGTATTAAATGCTTATTTTGAAGATTTGAAACGTCACATTCTAAGTATTATTTGTAACAACATGAAGGAAATAATACGACTGAATATACAGTCAAATAACATTTATTAATATATTTTTAAAATAATACAAAAGCTGTATAGTTGAAGTAACAGTAAACTAGAGTGTTAGTGTCCATTAAACCTCCTCATTCTCTGTGTCAGTATCATTTGTAACATGAATATGAAGGAATAATACTAACATAGGCTACACTACCGGTCTCAAGCTTCAGACCAATGCGATTTTATAATGTTTTTAAAGAAATAGAGAAATATTGTGAAATATTTTTACAATTTAAAATAACTGTTTTCTAATTGAATATATGCAATTTATTCCTGTGATCAGATAAAAACTGTTCTTTTGAACTTATGTTTTACACAACTGATAATAAATCATAAATGTTTCATATGAGAATGTTTTCTGAAGGATCATGTGACACTGAGACTGGAGTAATGATGATAAATTCAGGAATAAATTACACTTTACTATATATTCACATAGAGAACAGCTGCTTTACACTGGAGTCATATCTCACTGCTTTACTGTAGTTATGATCAGATAAACACAGCCTTGGTGAGCAGAAGAGACTCTTTAAAAATATAATAAAATCTATACTATACAGTCAAATGAGAAACACTGTACAACGTTATATATATATATATATATTTTTTTTTTTAAATAAAGACAGTGTATAGTTGTAGCCTGTATCTATTCATTGACATTAAGCATGATTAAAGGCTATGTTTTAAAACTGTGATCATTGTACATCATGATATGCATATTATATGATTATATGACGAAATCCATGTGAAAACAGCTTATATTTAACAAAATATCCCAGAATTTGGAGGCCAAGTCAACACCTCAAACTCGTTGTTGTGCTCCTCAAACCATTCCTGAAACATTTGTGCTTTGTGTCAGGAGCATTATCCTGCTGGAAGAGCCACAGCCACCAGGAATACCGTTTCCATGAAAGGGTGCACATGGTCTGCAACAATGCTTAGGTAGGTGGTACGTGTCAAAGTAACATCCACATGGATGGCAGGACCCAAGGTTTCCCAGCAGAACATTGCCCAAAGCATCACACTGCCTCCGCCGGCTTGCCTTCTTCCCATAGTGCATCCTGGTGCCATGTGATTCTGATCTGAGGACGATTGAGTGACTCAAACACAACTATTGACAGAGCTTCACACATTCACTGACGCTCCAGAAGAAAACACGACGCATTAAGAGCCAGGGGTGAACACTTTTGCACAGGTGTCCGCATTTTTCTTATTTTGTTTAAATATACATTTCTTTCATTTAGTCCTGCCCTTCAGAAGATACTCACATATCGTCTCCTTTGGCTTCTGGCTTGCTCAGGACACTAAATATTCAGCTATATCACTGATCTGCCTGCATTGACACTATATGAGAACTGAAATGAGCTGATGACATCACCGTTTTCTCCAGAGCGGCTGTACAGCCGAATCAAATTCTGTTCATTATTTTCCTGTTTATCACTGTGAAGCTGCTTTGAAAGCGCTATATAAATAAAGGTGACTTGACTGGACTTGTTTCCTCAAATTAAGTACAATTTACCCTGATCAACGATATTTGCTTCTCCAGTGTTAGGGAGGACACAAAAGGTCACAATCTCTACGATTCACTAGAAAAGTAGATTGTGAACATCTCTAAGATCGACCACGATACAACACTATAAGATATAAAACACCTCAATACACTCCTATAAGTGTGTGTTCCCTCCCGTCACTTACGGTCAGTGAACGGACAGGGTTCTGCTGTATATTTCTGAGAAGTACATAAAAAGACTGAAAGTATTATACTTTATAAGTACACTAATAGCACACTTAAAGGTGCACTATGTAACATTTTTTCAGTAAAATATCCAAAAACCACTAGGCCAGTGTTATATATTTTGTTCAGTTGAGTACTTACAGTATCCCAAATGTTTCCAACTATTTGTAAATTGTGAGGAAACTGCTATTTTAACAGAGGAACCGGGACGTGTGAGGGCGTCGCCTGTCAGTGGCGTCATATCAGCGTTACGCCCGGCTTCTGGTTTTATTCAGCAGAAACGCTTTACTCTCACTGCAGTGTGCAACACGTGTCCTAGCAGCCGAACGCGAGCGCACAGAGTAACGTCAGAACATCAACACTCTCAGATGTGTCTAATATGATAAACAGAGCTGCGTTACCTCACACTCATGAGCGGAAAAGCGGAAGTGGCGCCGGCGACTGTGGCATAATAAAAGTCGCGCCGCTCGCGAGGCGTGTGTTGCACAATCGCTCCAGCGGCCTCGCTCAGCTCCACAACACTCCTGCTCTGCTTCATACTACAGTAACGTTAATAATCGCATCCATTAACATGAGTTCTGCCCGAGTCCTATCCCGATTCTTTCCCACCGGCTGTGAGTGAAGACCACATGTCCCAAGATTCTGCGCTCAAACTTGGCATCATCAAACTATGACTTTGTTTTGAATATGGGCGACCTCTAGCGGACGGAAAAGTTACATAGTGCACCTTTAATAAAGTCCTTTTTTTAAGGGCAATGATGAGTTGCATTAAACCGTAAACATATAACAAATAAGAAGAAGAATAATGAACTCACCGCTGAACTCTGCTTCAAACACGAGCTGGTGTATCGCAGCTTTGGTGCGCTCTCTGCGTCTGATCCAGGAACTGCAGGACTGCGGCCGCTTGCACAGATTCTGCTGGAAGACGCTCCACATTCTCTCCTCTCTTCTCTTCTCTCCTGTCCCTTGTGTACACTTTGCCGGGATCTTCCATATTTATGAACAACACATTCACTGTGAAATATAAAAATGATTACTAACTATGACTAAAACAGATTAAACTGATTGAATGAGATGTTTAGCTTAAAGAATGCTCATTTACTCCATCAGAAGACAATAAAAGTGAACAAAAAAGAATTTAAATGAATGATTACTTTGGTGATACGATGAATGAGATATATTAATAGAGAGATCTGAATAGCAGAAGCCTCTCAATAGAAGATTAAAAGAAAGTAGTAACTAGTAACACAAAATAGTTCCTCTCAGGACCTTCAGGACAAAAATGCTATTTTTAAGCCCAGGGCCATTTCAGTATCAAATGGTGCAATCTTTGTTAATAGGCTTTCATTCTGAGTGGGTATGGATGTCAGAGTGTGGTGTGTATGTGTGTAATACAAAAGTTTGTGTAATATTTGAGAGAGAAAAACTACTGCAAATCACAAATCCAGCCGCTGTGGTTCTGTGCCCAAACAAAATCTGCTAAAAGTTTTTTTAGATATCAACCTCAAATTTGGAACACAGCTTGTTTAGATTTATGGCTTTGATCTTCTAGAGTTCAACGTGTTTTATTATATATATTCTGGTTCTCGAATCTGATTGGCTGTCACCAAATCCACCATAAGTTTTAAAAATACTACTTTTGTTGGAACGTATCCATGTCTAGGTTTCAGGACGACCTTATAGTCGTTAGGCCCAAACTCAAGACACGAGCGGCTCACAGAGAGCGCCTGCAAATCTCCCACATGCTTAACCAATGCCAACGCTAGCAGCAAGGCGGGTTTTAGCATCAGGGGTCAAAGGTCAGCAGTCTGGATAGGTTCAGACCCCCCCCGATCGCTCTGATTCCCCAGGTAATCAAGTGAACCAGGGAGGGCAGACACAAGGTTCTCCTGGTGGCTCCTCTTTGGAGGACCCAACCATAGTTCTCGGAGCTGTCTCGGTTATCGCCCCTGAGGCCATGGCCAATCCCTCTGAGACAGGACCTCCTCTCCCAAGCGAGAGGGACAATTTGGCACCCCAGACCCGAGCTGTGGGACCTTCATGTGTGGTTTCTCAACGGGAGCCCCTAAACCTCCCTGAGAATATCTTAAACACTATTTCTCAGGCCAGAGCTCCATCTACAAGACGTCTCTATGCCTCAAAGTGGGCCGTCTTCGCCTCCTGGTGCGACGACCCTCTGAACTGTGGCATATCTCAGATATTGTCATTCTTCAAGACTTAATGGATAGAGGCCGTTCTCCCTCTACTCTTAAAGTCTATGTTGTGGCTATAGCAGCTTCACACGCTCCTATAGCAGGGCAGTCTATAGGAAGAAACAATCTTGTTGTTCGCTTCCTTAAGGGCTCCAGGAGGCTAAACCCTCCTCGTCCCCTCACAGTCCCTACCTGGGACCTGTCTGTGGTTCTCAGGGGCCTTAAAAGTCCTCCATTTGAACATATCCAGACTGTTAACCTTTGACCCCTGATGCTAAAAACCGCCTTGCTGCTAGCGTTGGCATCGGTTAAGCGTGTGGGATATTTGCAGGCGCTCTCTGTGAGCCCCTCGTGTCTTGAGTTTGGGTGTCCTGAAACCTAGACATGGATACGTTCCGAAAATTCTTTCTACCCCCTTTAGGGCGCAGATGGCAGTTCTCTCCGCCCTTCCTCCTCCTCAGGATGAACAGGAGCTGAACCTTCTCTGTCCTGTCAGAGCCCTGAGGACGTACAGCTCTTTGTCTGCTTTGATGGCCGCACGAAAGGTCTTCCGGTCACAAAGCCTAGACTATCTAGATGGATAGTAGACGCCATAGCTCTTGCGTACTCCTCCTTGGGCCTTCAATGTCCCTTGGGAGTCAGAGCACACTCCACGAGAGGCATGGCCTCCTCATGGGCGTGGTCCTCTGGCGTTTCCATTGATGACATCTGTGCGGCGGCCGGCTGGGCCTCAACGTCCTCATTTGTTAGATTTTATAATCTAGAGGTCCCTGCGCTTCATTCGCAGGTCCTTTCTGCATAAACCTACTGCACTCACGTGCTTTCTTGTTATATCCCCGACTTAGTCTGGGAGTCTGCCCCATATATACATAAACTAGGCCCCTGGAGGTCCTAGTAATGGGGTTCTGGTGAATGACTTATACTTGAATGTTTTGGAGCCCTTTGTTAAGCACTTCTCACTGTATTTAGTCGTCATCTTACCTAGCACGGCGTGATTGTATTATCCCCGTAGCGTCTTGTCTTATTTATATTAATAAGACGAACGAGGCAGTACTCGTGTAGTATCGCAAGGGAACGTACTCGGTTACTAACGTAACCTCGGTTCCCTTAGATACCGAACGAGTACTGCGCAATTTGCCGTGCTACGCGCTAGGGGTGTCGCAATATACCGTTATTGCCGATAATCGTGTCATTCAAAGCACTAAATATTGACATCATGTTAATTTAGGGTGTGGCAATATACCGGTATTGCCGATAACCACAATATTTAAAATGAATAGGACTCTTATGATAACATGACACTAAATACTCCAGTGTCCCGAGTCCGACTGGAGCGCGTGTTTTTATCCTCCTATCACACACTGTTGCAGCCAGAAAAATAGTCCAGCTTTGTTTTTAATGTCAGTAGTTATATTTTGTTTCTTTATTACGTTCATTTAGAAAAAATGGTTGGAGCAATTTTTGTTTGTTAAATAAAATTTTTTTTTTTTTTTTAAGTAACAACCAAGCGCCCAGCGGCCGACAGTGAGTTAACCACGTTTGATCAATGTAGCCTCTCAAATCAATCACAATCCATAGATATAAAACACTTCAAGCACATCACAATGTTAGTTTAAACGTTTATTATCAGCACCACAATGAAAACGCATTTCTGACAAGCTGAGGCAGGCTCGCAACGGCGCTCGCAAATGAAACGGGCTATCTAAACTAATAAACAACATAAAGATAAAAAACATGCAGGTTGTCTTACACCTCTCCGCAAAATTAATATTAATCTGATCTTCAATTCCTGCGCTATATGCAAATTGAGTTCATGTCAACGAAAGCAAAAGATTTGAGCTGCATTTTATTGATCATCAGCTCAAGATCAAAGGCCGCAGTATGTAAGGGTGAAGCCCTGGTGAGAGCATTCAGTGTCATTAGTGTTAATGAAGATGATTGTGTTTTTGAGCATCTGAGACTTGGGCTGCTTTCAGTTTCACCGGCGGCCGTTTGCGTGTTAATGCTTTAGTGTATGGCGTGCACTCAGTGCCAAAATTAAGCATCCGAACGACCGACCGACCGATCGAACGTCAAACCGAACGTCTGTCCGAACGTCTTGTACTTTGAGCGTCTTACTGAGCGGGTGACCCACGTGACATCCTGACGTGACGTCAGCGTCTTGAAATTATGTTTTTTTTTTACCATGCAAGTATCCAAGCTGATGTGTAAAGACTATAAATTGACATTGCAGGCACTAAATACAGAGAAGAATACTCAACCATTTCCTGCATCCTGATGTACTTCCCTGAATAAGCCTTTAAAGATGTTGTAGGCTATTCTAAGTGTTTCTGAGTGATGAACTGAAAAAGCTACCACCTATCATGACTTTCTCTGTATTCCATGACAGAAGGAGCTAATGTTTCAAACTTTCAAACACCAGACTCACCTATTTTAACTGTACATACATACAGTAGTAGGCTACTGTTATTTAATGTCTTTGTATTTTTCCATATTATTTTATAAAAAAATAATTAAAAAAATTAACTTCACTGCTACACGTAAATGACGCATAACGTCTGAGTGGACACTTCACTGCCACACGTGATTAGCGTGACGTCTACGCCTCGTCTACGCCTTACACTGAATGGAATAAATAGCAGAATAGAAAAACATTAAGACGTTGAGTGAGGCGTTCATTGAGACGAGTGCATGTAGCAAAGTCATCTTTCTGACCCATTCGGAACGCCATATCTGAACACCAGTCAGAGCCAGTCTTGAAGGTCGCATGGGCTCGTGTTGTTTCCACCAGTGCTGCACATCTCAGTTTCTTTTAATGAATGAATGTCTATTTACATTATGTATATTTTTGTATTTGTATTTGCTAATCTAATTTGTAATCTAGTCATGGCCAGTACAGCCTGTTCGTAGCACTTGATTTTTTTTGTTCAGATCTATTACACGATTAAAACGGATCTAGAAAAACTGTTCGACCACATTGCTACATTAAACTCTGTCAAATGTTACGTTGGTCGCAGTGCCGTGCACTTAATGTCTCATCTGCGGCCGTGCACATTAAAACTGAATGAGCAGCGCTTACTGTATGACGGCATTGGCGCCGGCACAACGATCGGTTAAAGAGCTTAAAATACGGGTACACACGTTAACAGGTTAAAGTATCAGTTTTGATGTTAATCTTTATTCACCATACTGTTGAACTTGACAGTATTTTCTCTCTTGCTATTTCATAGGGAGCTTCAAAGAAGCTATCAGTATCCAGTTATGTTCATTGGGTAACTAAATAAACAAAGTAAAAATTAATTTGATAACTTTTCCCCCAAGGTTTCTAAAGATATCGCGATATATCGATATCGTGAATTCTTTTGGCCACAATAACCTTGGTGTGAAAAATCTAATATTGTGACAGCCTTACTACGTGCGAAGACGCCTCATGCGTCGCTTCCGTCGAAACCAGTCGATTTGCCATGGTGAAACGGCCGCTATATAGCCCGAGTCTCCGCCCATTTCGGCGGGCTCGCTCACCATTGGCTCGCACATGCCGCGCCGTCATTGGTTAATTTTCTTTAACTTAACGAAACCACTCGATGTGCAGTATTCACTGCGTGACTGTATAAAAGCTTCAGAATCTGAGAATTCCGTAGTGTCTTGTCTTATAACGACACAGTACTTGTGTAGTATCTAAAGCCCCGTTTCCACCGAAATTACCCGGAACAATTTGTCCCAGGAACTCTTTTTCCCCCAGACCTGCTGCTGTCTGTGTTTCCATCGCGGTCTAAAGTATGTGAAGATTAGTCCGGTGACGTAGGACTGCGCGTGTCGACTTTACAGTTCCCACTGGATTTCATCCTCCGCAAATAAACGTAATAAAGCCTGAACCTCGTCGTCGGCCCATTGGTCGTATTTTTTAAACTCCATTGTTGATTTGAATAGCAAACGACTGCACGCACCGCAACATACTTTTAAAAATAGTGGTTGAAATAAAATGCTGCGCGAACTCAACCAATCAGCATGTTCAGTGCACAAGTCCCGCCAACAAAAGTTCCTGAACTTTGAAAAAGTACTACCTCGTGAGCAGGGCCGTTTTGAGGGGGAAATCTTTATCCGGAACTTTATTTAGACCCCGGTTCCTGTGGTGGAAACACACCGAGTACCACCCCAAAGTCCCTAGCTCCTGGGGAAAGTTCCTGTGGTGGAAACGCACCGAGTACCACCCCAAAGTCCCTAGCTCCTGGGGAAAGTTCCTGTGGTGGAAACGCACCGAGTACCACCCCAAAGTCCCTAGCTCCTAGGGAAAGTTCCTGTGGTCGAAACACACCGAGTACCACCCCAAAGTCCCTAGCTCCTGGGGAAAGTTCCTGCGGTGGAAACACACGAGTACCACCCCAAAGTCCCTAGTTCCTGGGAAGAGTTCCTGCGGTCGAAACACACCGAGTACCACCCCAAAGTCCCTAGCTTCTGGGGAGAGTTCCTGCGGTCGAAACACACCGAGTACCACCCCAAAGTCCCTAGCTCCTGGGGAAAGTTCCTGCGGTGGAAACACACACCGAGAACCACCCCAAAGTCCCTAGCTCCTGGGGAGAGTTCCTGCGTTGGAAACACACCGAGTACCACCCCAAAGTCCCTAGCTCCTGGGGAAAGTTCCTGTGGTCGAAACACACCAAGTACCACCCCAAAGTCCCTAGCTCCTGGGGATAGTTCCTGCGGTGGAAACACACCGAGTACCACCCCAAAGTCCCTAGCTCCTGGGGAAAGTTCCTGTGGTGGAAACACACGAGTACCACCCCAAAGTCCCTAGCTCCTGGGGAGAGTTCCTGTGGTCGAAACACACCAAATACCACCCCAAAGTCCCTAGCTCCTGGGGAGAGTTCCTGCGGTGGAAACACACCGAGTACCACCCCAAAGTCCCTAGCTCCTGGGGAAAGTTCCTGTGGTGGAAACGCACCGAGTACCACCCCAAAGTCCCTAGCTCCTGGGGAAAGTTCCTGTGGTCGAAACACACCAAGTACCACCCCAAAGTCCCTAGCTCCTGGGGAGAGTTCCTGCGGTGGAAACACACCGAGTACCACCCCAAAGTCCCTAGCTCCTGGGGAAAGTTCCTGTGGTGGAAACACACCGAGTACCACCCCAAAGTCCCTAGTTCCTGGGAAGAGTTCCTGCGGTGGAAACACACGAGTACCACCCCAAAGTCCCTAGCTCCTGGGGAGAGTTCCTGCGGTCGAAACACACCGAGAACCACCCCAAAGTCCCTAGCTCCTGGGGAAAGTTCCTGCGGTCGAAACACACCAAGTACCACCCCAAAGTCCCTAGCTCCTGGGGAGAGTTCCTGCGGTGGAAACACACCGAGTACCACCCCAAAGTCCCTAGCTCCTGGGGAGAGTTCCTGCGGTGGAAACACACCGAGTACCACCCCAAAGTCCCTAGCTCCTGGGGAAAGTTCCTGTGGTGGAAACGCACCGAGTACCACCCCAAAGTCCCTAGCTCCTGGGGAAAGTTCCTGTGGTGGAAACACACCGAGTACCACCCCAAAGTCCCTAGCTCCTGGGGAAAGTTCCTGCGGTGGAAACACACCGAGAACCACCCCAAAGTCCCTAGCTCCTGGGGAGAGTTCCTGCGGTGGAAACGCGCCTTAAGGGAGCCGAGGTTACGTTAGTAACCGAGTATGTTTTAACAGTTTTTTAGGCGAGAATGTAGTTATTTCATATATAAACACAGCCCGCTTTGTCAGATGTGAGCTCCAGCGTCAGCGGGCGTTCATGTACCCGCTCAGAACAGCTTCATCTCGGACAGGCCTGAGGGAATTTACTGTATGCAGTAAAACATGAGACCATTCGTTTGGGCTATATCACACAGGCAATCTTTGGTCTTATTAATATATTACTTGTTCCAGAACAACTGATTTGAGTTAACTTTAGGCTGTTTATCTTAAATCCTGTTGGGCTACTACAGCGCTGCTTTTGTACATGTGACTGATGTTTGCATGCGTTTACTTCCTATTGTCTTTTATAATGGCTTTTGTTGTTGATTTAAATATAATTGTTCAAAAAATATTATCTTATATAAATAATATGACTCAGTGATTGAGTGTAATTTCGACTTCAGTGACATTATTACACCACTAGACAAACACTGTCTTTATTGTAAACAAGGAAGTTTTAGCGCCGTCTGGAAATCTTTTAAAGGACCAGATATCGGTCTTTGTCAGTCACGTGGGTTTGTTGTGTGTGACGCCACCGCGGCGCCATTTTTGAGGTATCGCTACTGACTTGACTCGTATTGAAGATATTATAAGAGTAGAGATAACAAATAAATAACTCGCAAAACTGGAGAAGCAAAAGAAAAATGAGAAAAAGCCGTACCGCGATTGTTATTTGGACAAATTGTCATCCTTTCAGAACATAGATCCACATGAGCTGACTGAAGTAAGTTGGAGCGCTTGTTTATGGTATAAGCGCATATACCAGTGAACGATTTAAAAACCCCAGACATTTCACCAATGTTTGGTACGGGATTTATTTACATTCCGACCGAAGGACTGATTTTTTATAATGGATATTATGGACCTATATCAGATTCAGGCAATACACGCGTTTAGTCGATCTCTCTCATAATAAAACATTAATCTTGACTGAAGCGACTCTTCGTTTGCTCTAAAGTGGCGTTTCTGAATCTGTGGTGACGGCGCGACACGTGAATCCGGCGGAAGGAAGTAGATCTGCACAAAAGAGTGTTTTTAAAGACACTCCGTTGTTGTTTCTTGTTTATTTACTCACTTGTGCCGTTAAAACTGTTGAATAAACGCAGTATCACACTCGTAGCCGTGCGATGTGACTATATCAGTGATTGCTACGGCCGAATCACAGCCGTGCTGATATTGAGCGATAACGCACGGACACCAGTGTGATATTGCTACTCATAATATAATTATATATATTACGTTTTTTAACTTCTTACTACTCTTAGCTTTAAAATGACCCCAAACTTAAGCTTCAATTTTTTAGACCGTTTTTCTGACAGTGACATTTCTGGCCTCTAAGGGCCTCAAAGTAACTTTTTAATTGATGCACAAGGGTTAAAATCCTCCTCGTTCTCTTTCTCTTCTGCTGCAGTGTGTTATACACGTAACGACTGCTTCACAGGTCAGATTAAATAAATACCCTAACATGCATTAAAAATGCATACAGTCATGAAATAATTAGGAGACAGTAGCCTACACTGTTCTTTTATCTGGTATGCCTTGTGTCGTGTTGGTTGCTTGGCGGTTTCCTTCATGCGTCTCACTCCTGAACGTGACGTTGTTCTTCAATATGATGTCATTACGTTGCCGGTGTTAGTATGCGCGTCTAATCGGGTGCTGGAAGCGGTCAAAGTGGATTTAAAGACTCTTGCTGTGGTCGAAACCGCGCCCTATACACTCATTCACTATTCCCTACATTAGTCCACTTGAAGGAGTGAATGAAAATCAGTTGAAACGTAGCAAACTTGCAGTTCCAGAAAACCAAAAGATTTATATTGAGCTCTCATGGAAACTAGCATGTATAAAACACAATTATACATTTGAATAATCAATAAAAAAGGAATGTATAACGTGTATACGCTGTAGCCACACTGGAAAAGCTGCGGGCGCCATCTTGTGGTCAGACGCGGGCGCCATCTTGTGGTCAGACGCGGGAATCCATTCGACGGCGACGCGCGACTCTCGCACTGCATTATGGGTATTCTCTAGCTTTTGCGCGTACATCGGCTGTTCACTCGTTATTGCAGTGAGTGCACTCGATAACGTCCACTATGGTTTCAGACAGCACTACAAATGGCCGTCCCCTCAAATAGTGCCCTATTTAAGGGTACAGGGCGCGCTTTCGGACACAGCCTCTGTAATAAAGGCATTTAATTTATACTTTTGCATTTAACCCCAAAAAAACCAAGACCATAGAGGGAAAATGTAAATGTATTGCTATTTTCCATCTTATTAGGAAACAAATAATACAATTTCTAAATAAACATGACTTTTATTTTAATGTTTGTATATATGCTATACATGAACCAGATCATGTGACAGTTCCTCAGAGTCAAATGCAACCCGTTCTTTCTGTTGATCGTTCAGGTGTATCTACATCACAGGGAATAGAAGAACGAGAGATAAACATGTGTGTGTGTGTGTGTGTGTGTGTGTGTAGAACATTGGCAGTTATGGGTTAGGCAGTGTTATGATCATAGATTAATGAGCAACATTAAACATGAATCTGAACATTATAGGCGCAGTATAATGCTTTTATGAATGTATGTGAAATATATTTAGTCATATAATGCTGTTTGTAGAACATGAAGAGATTTCACACTGACGTGAAGCAGGTCAAGCTCGTTTCCGCTCCCTGTAGCGTAAGGTTAAAGGTCATGTCTGAACACACACACACACACATTCATTAACTGCACACAGATCTCACAGAATGAAGAAACACAGCAGACGGGTCCGTTCGGTCTCTATAAAGTTTAATTGAATGAAGCAGGTAATCACTGACAGGTTAGTCACGTTAAGAGCCTGACCTGTGCTTGAACTGAACCAATGAGTATGATCAATCCCATCATGCATCTGGCCTCTGAGTAACTGCAGGCCGCTAAAGCTCAAGGCATCCATGCATTTGGCAAAACTCTCTCACGCAGACGCAGATCAGGAGCGAACCCAGGAGAAACACATGAAATCACTGCTTCATCAAAACTAGACAGCGTCTCTCCTGATCAAGAACACAAAACATCATCAGACGAACGGCCAATCACATCGTCCGTTTATGAGGGATGGACATAAATCATATATTTCAGCATGAGATGAATCAGTTTTTGTTTGAATCTGCAACACTGAATTAAAGTTAGCGACTGTTACAAACATCGTTATGAAAATAAACGCAGTTAAATGACATTCATCACGAATCACCTGCGCACCACAGAATGATACAGTCAAAACACAAGCGCTTGTGCTCAAGAATCAGTGCTAATGAATCAATGAATCAGTTCATTCACATCTCAAACATGTTCGTTTACATCCGCTGATCATATTTCATGAACACAAACACAAACGCCGTTTCATTCAGCCGCTGACGCTCCAATGCACAAATTATAGTCCTAATTAAAAAAATCTAGAGATATGCTAATATAAAAACAGATACAATACCGAATAGACGGAAATCTATATAAATTATTGCATATATAATAATCCAGTAAAAGTGAAAGAATTGTTGCTTTGCTTTGACTGTATCCGTCACAGAAATGAGAGAAAGCCACTGATCTGACGACATGAAGACAAACATGAGACGCTCAGACGCTGATCCGTCACCGTGAACCGCACAGGAAGTGAACAGCAACACTTCCTGTGTCCGCTCCTGCTGGACCAATCAGAGAGTGAGATGTTGTAAGGCATATTGAACTGACATTGAACACACGCTCTGTCCCGAATCTTCAGTCCGGATGGACTCGGGAACATGAGCGTGTTTCATCCGTGAGAGTTCGTTGGATCAGGATGAATCTACATTCAGAGAATCAAACTCAACAGAGCCGCGAAGAGCAGCGACGAGAAGAAGCCGAGAGACGGAGACGCCAGAGCTGCCACCGCCGCCGCTGATGAACCTGCACACACACACACACACACACTACATCAGAACACTACACAGCTGAATCGACTTTGATTCATAATAGATGAGATTTACATGATGAACTGAATCAACACTGAATGGAATCAACATTGAACTGAACTGAATCAACATTGAACTGAACTGAATCAACATTGAACTGAACTGAATCAACATCGAACTGAACTGAATGAAATCAACACTGAACTGAACTGAATCAACACTGAACTGAACTGAATCAACACTGAACTGAACTGAATCAACATTGAACTGAACTGAATCAACACTGAACTGAACTGAATCAACACTGAACTGAACTGAATCAACACTGAACTGAACTGAATCAACACTGAACTGAACTGAATCAACACTGAACTGAACTGAATCAACACTGAACTGAACTGAATTAACACTGAACTGAACTGAATCAACACTGAACTGAACTGAATCAACATTGAACTGAACTGAATCAACACTGAACTGAACTGAATTAACACTGAACTGAACTGAATCAACACTGAACTGAACTGAATCAACACTGAACTGAACTGAATCAACATTGAACTGAACTGAATCAACATTAAACTGAACTGAAGAGACATGTTGCCTAGGCAACTAGCTAAACTTTATTTTACAGTGTCCTTGTTACACGTTACATGTAGTTACCATAGTAACAGTAGCAGTAAATTATGCATAATTACATGCAACTAACCCTAAACCAAACCATAATCCTAATTATATAGTAAGTACATGTTACTCCGCACTTAGTACTTAAATGACACCTTAAAATAAAGTGTCCCCATTTCATTTATTTCAGTTAAGGTTTACTTTATTTCAAGTAGCGAGAGTGTCTTCGGTTATGATTCGCTCTGGATAAAAGCACAGAAGTGTAATGAGAAACTCCTCAGATGTAGGTCACTCTTGTGTAAATGATCCTCAGGTGTAGGTCACTCTTGTGTAAATTAGCGTTAGTACCTGCGATGCGCACATGAGCCACGGCACCGTCTCCGCCCTCGCTGTGCGCGCGCACCTCCACCAGGTAATCGTCCTTCATCAGGGGCAGATCGATGGACTGCTTCTCTGTGGTGTACAGCATCCCGCTGGACAGCTCATCCTTCCGGTACAGGACCTGAGGGAGAACAGGGACCGGTCAAGAGCTGATAGAAATCCTCACGTGTGAGTCAGGAACACAGCCGTGTTTACAAGAGTCTTCACTAAAGTCAACATGAAATCAACACTGGTGGAACTCCTGAGTCAGAATAACTTCATCTCTTCTCTGATGACGAGGGCGGGGCAACCTGTCACTCACATGAGATCCACCAATAGCAAATCAAGCCCCGCCCCACATCTGTTCTTGTTTGAGAAGCGTTTCACTCAAAGTGATGTACGCTAAACTGCTGTGCATGTTTTGACTGATGTACAGTATTGATGTCTGATGAGGTATTGATAGCATGAGTGTTGAGACCTTGTATCCGGCCACGGTCGACTCGTTGGCCAGCGCCTGCACCTTCTCCCAGGCAATGTTGATGGTTGTGCCGCTGTTGTGCATCTTTGTGCCGATGATCTTCGGAGGCTGACTGGGAGCTGAGGAACACAATCACACCATACTCATACTTCACTTATTTTACTGGTCTTCTTATATGTCAATTAACATCGTCTCTGTTTGTCTGTTAGAATAAGAGGTTTCAGACATTTTGATGTCAAAGACCCCACATCTTATGAAGGACCCTGATGCTAACATATAAAGGAAATATATTACATTTGTGTTAATGTTTCTGAAAGAGTCTCTTCTGATCATAACTACAGTAAAGCAGTGAGATATGACTCCAGTGTAAAGCAGCTGTTCTCTATGTGAATATATAGTAAAGTGTAATTTATTCCTGAATTTATCATCATTACTCCAGTCTCAGTGTCACATGATCCTTCAGAACCCATTCTCATATGAAACATTTATGATTATTATCAGTGTTCATATTTCTGTGGAAACTGTGATATATTTTATTTTTCAGGATTCTTTGATGAATATAAAGTTCAAAAGAACAGCATTTATTAGAGAGAGAATCGTTTGTAACATTATAAATGTCTTTACTTTAATTTCTGTTTTTTTTATCTTACTCAGCCCAAATCTCTGACTGGTAGTGAATCACAGTTTCAACTGTTCTCAACACTGATATTAATCATAAAGTGTCTTGAGCACAAATCATCATATTAGAATGATTTCTGAAGGATCATGTTCTTGTTATCACTGTACAAAAGCCAAAAGAAATGGCTAAAATATTATCATAATTAAAATGAATATGTTATTTTGACCCAGAGCTGTTTGTCAGTGAGAGCCGGTCTGATTGGGTCAGTGTTTGGTCAGACTCACGGGCTTTCTTGGTGTGGATCTTGTGTCTCTGGCTGGCGGGTCCGTACCCGGCGCCGTTATACGCCCGCACCTCCACCAGGTACCGTGAGTCGGCAGTCATGTTGTCCAGACGCGTGTGGTTCTCTCGACTCGGCACCAGAACCCGCCGCGCCGACGCCTCGTTCTCCAGCGCCTCCCTCCAGTACCGGACCTGAGAGAGAACACCCGCTGGAGGTTAGCACGAGTCTAACAGTGCTCAGGGCTGTGTGCCGGGCGGGTCAGTACCTGGTAACCCTCGACGGTCTGCTGCGGCACCGGCACCCAGGACACCACGGCTTGAG
>CM077216.1:240000-245000 GCA_039654625.1 Rhinogobio ventralis
TCAGCTGAGCGTTACTGACCAGCAGCTCCGAGCTGGACGTCCCGGCCTGATTCACATCCTGACCAGGGATTATTCATGTTAGAGAGACATCCGTTCACACCAAGAACGATAACCATGATGATAACTGTAACCATAAAGTGATTTCCAGCTGATGAAGGATAAAAACAGCCAATCAGAATCCATCCTGCTTATCATGCGCCGGTGTGACCCTGGACCACAAAACCATCATAAGGGCCACTGAGGTTTATACATCATCTTCAGCTGAATAAATAATCATCATTGATGATGGTTTGTTAGGACAATATTTGAAAATCTGGAATCTGAGGGTGAGGGTGATCTAAATATTGAGAAAATCTCCTCTAAAGTTGTCCAAATGAAGTCCTTAGCAATGCATATTACTACTAATAATACATTTATGATATATTTACAGTAGGACATTTACTAAATCTCTTCATGGAACATGATCTTAATATCCTAATGATTTTTGGCATAAAAGAAAAATTGGTAATTTTGACCATACAATGTCACAAATAAACCCGTGAGATTATGAGTGGTTTTGTGCTCCAGGGTCACATATAGTTATCGTTATCGTTACAGTTATTATCATTATAGTTATCATTATAGTTATTGTTTGAGTGGTCATGAACAGGCCTGAAGGTCTGCTATGATCATGAGCTGTTTGTCATCAGACTGAAGTTCACCATCTTGTGCTCGTAATGCTCTCTGTCCCGGTCGAAGTCGATGACGTGCTCGTCCAGGGACCAGATGAAGGTGAGGTCAAGGGTCGGGTCATGTGACGCCGCACACTCCATCCTGGCGCTCTCGCCCGCGCTGATGTCAGCGTTCGACGGGGCCAGCGTGATCTTAGTGGCGTCTGAGGAGAGATTAAACATGACCAGCTCATCTGAACACACACGACAGACATCAGGCCCTATCACACACAATGAGATGCGAGTGTGTTCTGCTAGTGTCAGCCGGCGCAGTTCTCATGTTCACATCCAGCTCCACGTGTTTAAATATCAAATGCAGTGGCGCATCTGTTCACCCATGGGCGTCTGGTCTGAACACCAGGAGTTCAGGAGCATTGCTGGAGCGTTGCTATTGTGAGGAACTGAAAACCACTGCGCCATTGACCAACACACACCGGCTCTAAAGGGTGTGTTAGTAATATGAGCCTATAGGAGGAGCACAACACACACACACACTCTCTGATTATTACACACACAGGGATGCACAACAGCAGCACACACACACACACACACACACACTCTCTGATTATTACACACACAGGGATGCACAACAGCAGCACACGTTTATATATTAAAAATAAAATATTATTATTGTGTCCATAAAGAAATGCATGTCATAATGATAGTCAGTCATGTGTCAGGATGACCTGTCTGCAGTAATGACCAATGAAAGTGGCTCTTATTTGACCAATCGTGGCGATACACACGCGCCGTGCGGCCTTTATTTGGGAGTCACACTGCTGGTCTTAGCGGTCAAAAGTGACCGGACCCCTGAAATTTAACTTCTTATTTTAGTAATGCATTTTTGTCAATAATATATTTTCTTTTTTATTTAGCATTTTGAGAGGGTTTTGTGGTACTAATTAATATTTATGCAGTAATTAATATCCATTTTTTCCATAGAAAACACACCCATGACTCATTAAGAGACGAGGCACAACCCTTTTGGACCACGAGCCGGGCGCGCGACCATGTTTCCCGTCGTTAAACTAGCAAACGTGGATTCGGACACGCCCGCAGAGCTCCTGCGCCGTGAGCTCAGATCAGTGAAGTGGGGCCCTGAGACTCAACAGGATAATGAGGCGAATGGAACGTCTCGTGTTCATTGGTCACTGTCCGCTGTTGACCTGAGAAAGCCTGGTCAGAAGGACTGACGCCTGAAGGCCATTCGGTCGGTCACACACACATGTGCTCTGGGTGTGTGTGTTGTGCCGTACCCGTGACGAGCAGCGCTCCGGTGCTGTTCGCTCGGCCCCGGTCGTTCTCGGCGAAGCACGTGTATTTGCCCTCGTCTGATTTGGTGAGGTTGATCAGCTCTAAACTCCCGTCCGGCCAGATGAAGACCCTGCGGCGATAAAGGACAGGCTTTATTTGAGCCGGCCCCTCGTGACGTGAGCCAGCGAGAGATGCGGCGTGACCTCTGACCTGCTGGAGTTGTGCAGGAGCTCGGTTCCTTTGCTCCAGGAGACGCTGGGCCGCGGCGCCGCTCGGGGTCTGCACTCCAGCACCACGCGCCCGTGTTTGGCCCCCAGGAGTTTGGGTTTCACAGGGTTCCACTCGAACGAAGGAGCGCCAGCTGAGAGAAACACGACACACAGTCAGATCATGAACACATACACAAGCCACACGAATGACCTCTGACCCGGTCAGCACTCAGAGCGGAGCTCACCGAACACCCGGAGCTCGCCGTTGGCGTAGATCACGCCGTGACGGTTCTCAGCGATGCACTGATACATGCCCGAATCCTCAAACGCCAGGCCCGTGAAGCGCAGCTCGTGGTTCCTGCCGGACTGATGACAACACATTCAGCAATGCTTTCAATCTGATTTTTACAATATATAAGAGAAATAAAAACTAAAAATAGCTAAATAATGCAGTACAAATCCATTATTTAATGTTAATTAATACTAATAAATGAATATGGTATTTGATTAAATAAAATAAAAACAATAACACACAGTCCTACAAATAAAGTGGGATATTAAAGTGAATGTAAACACTGAAGACACTGGTCCAGTCTGTCAGAGGTCCTGCTGGACGGGTTCTGGGAGTCGCTGTACACACACTTCAGGAGTCGGGATCAGACCCATCTGCTCCGAGTGTTATGTAACAGGAGCATGATGGGAAGGCGGGAACACAGCCAGCATCCGGCGCTCAGTCATTACACTGCGTTTACAAACACATTTTCTCTGAGAGCAGAGATGATGATGTCAAACACCGGTCACTGACCGCTCACAATGACCAGACCAATGATGCAGTCGCGCTCAGTCAGTCAGTCAGTCAGGCGTCTGAACAGCGCTGCCTACCATCCGTCCGTTCTTCAGGAAGTGCACGTGGGGTTTGGGTTTCCCGCTGGCCACACAGGACATGATGTAATCGCCTCCGATGTCTCTCTCCGAGCTGCTGATCTTCTCCACCCATTCAGGAGCTCCTGACACACACACACACACAGGTCCATTTGTTATGTTTGTGTGTGTGATCACTCTGTTGTCCAGAATATGATGTGGTCATGTGACCCTCACCCTCCACGTGCAGGTGCGCTCGGTGCCAGTCTTTGCCTTTGGAGTTGTCGGCCTCACACTCGTACACACCCTCGTCCTCATACTGGACGTCATAGAGATGGAGGAGACTTCCTGCCATACTGACGTCATGACGACGGGCCGGCAGCTCGCCATCCACCTTCTTCCACCGGATCTGAGGGATGGGGCTGAACACACACACACAAATACACACACAAACACACACGCACACACACACATGCACAGACACACACACGCACACACACAGACACACACACGCACAGACACACACACACAGACAGAGACACAGACACGCACACACACACACACAGACACACACACACAGACGCACACACAGACACACACACACACAGACACACGCACGTGCACACACACACAAACACAGACACACACACACACACACACACAGACACACACACAAACACACACGCACAGACACACACACACACACGCACAGACATACACACACACGAACACACACGCACAGACACACGCACACACACACGCACGCACACAGACACACACACAGACACACAGACACACACACGCACGCACACACACACACAGACACACACACACAAACACACACACACACATGAACACGCACACACACGCACAGACATACACACACAAACACGCACACACACGCACAGACACATACACACACACAAACACGCACACACACACACAGACACACGAACCTTAACCCTAACCCTAAGGGAACTTTATCATTCTTCAAACATTATGGGAACGTTACATATGAATGTTCTCTGAGCGTTCTGAAACAACAGTAACATTTAAAAAACGTCCAACTAAAGCATTTCAGAAAAACGTTTCATGAATGATGTATAAATGTTTTGAACTAACACTTTATGAACATTATTAAAGACCAGATAACATTGAACAAACATTCTATTAACGTTACTGGAAGAACGTTTGTTCATAACATTGGGAGAACCTTCAGAGGGCGTTCCCTGTTCGCTGGGATTCAGTGTGCAATGTTACAGTGATGTCATTCTACAGTGATGTCATGTCATTCTACAGTGATGTCATTCTACAGTGATGTCATGTCATTCTACAGTGATGTCATTTTCTCCACTTGAACTTTGAGAAGTTTATAAAGAGCAACAGATTTCACATCTAATGCTGAAATGATCTACAGAATGCAGTTTGAATGAAAAATGATTATAATCTGAAATATTTGCAGAAAATTGCGCTGAATAATGAAGCGTTTGAGGGAAATTATTGAAGCGGTGCTTTTGCAAACAGCAGAAATCATCTGATTGGCGTTTTTTCTTACTTTCCCAGCGCGAAGCACTCAAGCGTGACGTTCTGCCCCGCCAGCGCGGAGGTGTCGGGAGATTTGACTTTGATATCAGCGGGATATTTCCTCAGAGAACCTGAAGGAGAGCACACACAGGAGACACACACGGTGAATGGCTGAGAACGAGGCGCTGGACTCAACACACACTCACGGACGTCTGTAGTATCACACACGCATGGCATGCTGGGAATGAGCCGGACAGGATGCAGGCTCACACGAGTGATCTATGAGGAACTACTGAGGACAACATTAAATGTTCACCAGCTGATTTATGACATTCAGAATCTCAACACTGTCTTGTATTGCAACTTTCCTGAAATGTTGTTTAAATAGAGAAGTGAAGCGTTTTTAATTAATTATGCACTAATTTGCATGCATTTACAGAAA
>CM077216.1:250000-272500 GCA_039654625.1 Rhinogobio ventralis
GTAAAGCGTGGTAGAGCGTGGTAAAGCGTGGTAAAGCGTGGTAAAGTGTGGTAGAGCGTGGTAAAGTGTGGTAAAGCGTGGTAAAGCGTGGTAAAGTGTGGTAAAGTGTGGTAAAGCGTGGTAGAGTGTGGTAAAGCGTGGTAGAGCGTGGTAAAGTGTGGTAGAGCGTGGTAAAGCGTGGTAAAGCGTGGTAAAGTGTGGTAAAGTGTGGTAAAGCGTGGTAGAGCGTGGTAGAGTGTGGTAAAGCGTGGTAGAGCGTGGTAAAGTGTGGTAGAGCGTGGTAAAGCGTGGTAAAGCGTGGTAAAGTGTGGTAAAGTGTGGTAAAGCGTGGTAAAGTGTGGTAAAGTGTGGTAAAGCGTGGTAAAGTGTGGTAAAGTGTGGTAAAGCGTGGTAGAGTGTGGTAAAGCGTGGTAAAGCGTGGTAGAGCGTGGTAAAGTGTGGTAGAGCGTGGTAAAGCGTGGTAAAGCGTGGTAAAGTGTGGTAAAGTGTGGTAAAGCGTGGTAGAGCGTGGTAGAGTGTGGTAAAGCGTGGTAGAGCGTGGTAGAGTGTGGTAAAGCGTGGTAAAGCGTGGTAAAGTGTGGTAAAGTGTGGTAAAGCGTGGTAAAGCGTGGTAGAGCGTGGTAAAGTGTGGTAGAGTGTGGTAAAGCGTGGTAAAGCGTGGTAGAGCGTGGTAAAGTGTGGTAAAGCGTGGTAAAGTGTGGTAAAGCGTGGTAAAGTGTGGTAAAGCGTGGTAGAGCGTGGTAAAGTGTGGTAAAGCGTGGTAGAGCGTGGTAGAGCGTGGTAAAGTGTGGTAAAGCGTGTGGTAAAGTGTGGTAAAGCGTGGTAAAGTGTGGTAAAGCGTGGTAGAGCGTGGTAAAGTGTGGTAAAGCGTGGTAGAGCGTGGTAGAGCGTGGTAAAGCGTCGTAAAGTGTGGTAAAGCGTGTGGTAGAGCGTGGTAAAGCGTGGTAAAGTATGGTAAAGCGTGGTAAAGCGTGTGGTAAAGCGTGGTAAAGTGTGGTAAAGTGTGGTAAAGCGTGGTAAAGTGTGGTAAAGCGTGGTAAAGCGTGGTAGAGCATGGTAAAGCGTGTGGTAAAGCGTGGTAGAGCGTGGTAAAGCGTGGTAAAGCATGGTAAAGCGTGTGGTAAAGCGTGGTAGAGCGTGGTAAAGTGTGGTAAAGTGTGGTAAAGCGTGGTAAAGCGTGGTAGAGCGTGGTAAAGCGTGGTAAAGCGTGGTAAAGTGTGGTAAAGCGTGTGGTAAAGCGTGGTAGAGCGTGGTAAAGTGTGGTAAAGTGTGGTAAAGAGCGTGGTAAAGCGTGGTAAAGTGTGGTAAAGTGTGGTAAAGTGTGGTAAAGCGCGTGGTAAAGCGCGGTAAAGCGCGGTAAAGTGTGGTAAAGCGTGGTAAAGTGTGGTAAAGCGTGGTAAAGTGTGGTAAAGTGTGGTAAAGCGTGGTAAAGCGTGGTAAAGTGTGGTAAAGCGTGTGGTAAAGTGTGGTAAAGCGTGATAAAGCGTGTGGTAAAGCGTGGTAAAGCGTGGTAAAGCGTGGTAAAGTGTGGTAAAGCGTGGTAAAGCGCGGTAAAGTGTGGTAAAGCGTGGTAAAGTGTGGTAAAGCGTGGTAAAGCGTGGTAAAGTGTGGTAAAGTGTGGTAAAGCGTGGTAAAGCGTGGTAAAGTGTGGTAAAGCGTGTGGTAAAGTGTGGTAAAGCGCGTGGTAAAGTGTGGTAAAGCGTGATAAAGCGTGTGGTAAAGCGTGGTAAAGCGTGGTAAAGCGTGGTAAAGTGTGGTAAAGCGCGTGGTAAAGTGTGGTAAAGCGTGATAAAGCGTGTAGTAAAGCGTGGTAAAGCGTGGTAAAGCGTGTGGTAAAGTGTGGTAAAGCGCGTGGTAAAGTGTGGTAAAGCGTGGTAAAGTGTAAAGCAGGTGTGTGACCTGTATGAGGCGGGAGGGTTGGCTCGTGTCCTGCAGCTCATGCTGATCTTGTCCTCCGGAGACTCTTCCGGGTAAATGGTGTCGATGGGCTGCTCCTCAAACACAGGTCCGAATCCTGACGCCTCGTCTGAGACAGCAGGAAATACAGTCAGACGCAAGAACCCACAGATGATGAAGAGCTCAGAATAACACATCAACAGATACATTACAAACATGACAATTAAACATTAGAAACACAAATACATGACATATGACTGAGTGAAATCGGATTCGACTGGATCAGGAAGAGCTGATTTGATCCGTCTTTCAGTAACATCAGAAGAAAAGTAGAAAGTGAAACATGAAGATGACTTTCTCAACGTGCACTGATAAATTATGCATAATAAGAGCATAATAATGTGCGTTAGAGTAAAGCGAGTCCATCTTGAACCCATGTTAACGGCCAGTCAGTCAATTCCGGCTCCATTAGTGCATGCTGGGATAGGAGAGTCTGACGCCACTGCGATTAATGATGAACACAAATTCAGCTGTTGATTACCTTCAAATTAATTTGAAATAATGTGGTATAAAGCATATACCACCGGTTAACAACCTGGCAGCTCACGGTAAGGCCGTCTGTAGAGGTTTATCAGTTATTGGTCAAAATCAATTCAAATCAAATCAATTTCTGCTTCCGGACGCGACTGTTGCGCTCTATACAGATACACTGGAGCTCACGTTTCTCTCTTATCGTCACGTGCATATTTTGAGTGCTTGACGTTAACGGCATTATTTAAGTCGCAGCACTTTTGAGATGATAAAAACATGACTTATATTTCAGAAACTATGGTGAATGTTGTGGAGTGATTTAGTGAGTGTATCCGGACAGAAGGAGGAACTGCAATCTTCTGATGTTAGATTCAGGAATCTGCTGCCGTCTCGTCTAATCAGATATGAATTATTCATGAGCGGGGAGTGTAATCTTCAGCTCGCTCGTGATTTGATGTCATTAACTCGTCCGGGCGTCAGACGGATCGGTTACTGATCTAAACACACACGATTATCATGCAGAAGTGTATGAGACCAAACAAACATGAACGTGTTAATGAGACTCATCAAAACAAAGAAAGCATTACATTTATATATTTAAAGAAACTAAAGTAATATTTTACAAAGCAACCCCTGTCCCGGTTAAAATTATTAAAAAGAATAATTTAAATGGAGTACCAATTATACCAAGATGTATGAATACTATAACATTTTAAAAAGTACTATATACAGTATCGTATATACTACAATAAAAACTAAATATGCAAATAAAAGCTCATTTTAAATCGTAACTCTATTATCATATCAGTGATGTTAAAGTATTGCCGCAGTTTGATTGATGTGCCGCAGCTCTGTGTGTTCTGGAAACCACATGCAGTCGCGCGGATGAAACACACAGAGATCAAAGTCTCTCCGGGAATCACTAAACGTCTGGCAGAGCACGCGGGCTCCCGAGGCTCTGCTGGTGAACGGGTGGAGGCGGTCAGGCCGTGGAAATGGAAATGGCACAGACGCAAGAGAAAGCCGGGGAGACGCGCTGCCGTTTGCTCAATCTCCTGCTCCCCCACAATGCCCTGCTTCTATATTAGAGCCCTGAATCACTGTAACGTCCGTGAGATCTTCCCTGAACAGATTCTCGTCTCACAGCGTGTCCTAACCAGCACGCAATAGGTTTCCAGCAACAAACTGTTTGTCTAAACACAATAGCTAATGTGAATGATATCATATTTTGGGATGATGCCAACTGAAATAAACCTCACAGCGGACACAAACAGTTCTTTAAGATGGACCTTACCTCCAAAGACTCCTGGGAAATCGGCACACACTGAGCAAACTGAAACACAAAACACCATCAGAAACATGCAATCTTTACATGTTCGTGAGTTTTATTTTTTAAAACCAATCAGACTCAAAAACATCCCAGAATGATTCTTTAATTCTAAGGTAAAATAGATGAGAAATGACATTATTTCATAATCATAGATCTTTAAGAGAGACTGAAGCGTCTAGATTATCCTGGATTATAACAAAATCATAATCATTCATATTTTAGTCAATAATGAGGTCAAGATTATCCACTGACTTTTAGAAACATGCATTTATGGAACTTTAAAATCTTTGAACTGTTTAAGAGTGGATTTCATTCCATTTTAAATACAATTCAACTAAAAAACGAATTAAAATAAAGGTTAAATAAATAAAATGAAGAATCTGGCACTATAACCATTTTATCTCTATTATCTTGTTTTCATTATCTTTGGAAGACCGAATCCTAATTGAGCATAAAGTCTGATTAAGCACGAGTCATAGTGCAGATCCTCTCTGTGTCTGTTTATAAAGCAGTGACCGCTGGTGTGTGTGTGAGATAGCGGCCGATCGGAGCGCTGATGTCCTCTGACCACTGACCGTCTGCAGTAACACAGGACGACAGCAGGACGCAGATCTGATCCAGCAGGATTCAGGGCGCAAACTCACAGCAAGAGTAAGGTTATAGTATCATATACTCACAGCGAGAGTGAGAGGAAGGTTATAGTATCATATACTCACAGCAAGAGCGAGAGGAAGGTTATAGTATCATATACTCACAGAGAGAGGAAGGATATAGTATTGTCGTATACTCACAGCGAGAGGAAGGTTATAGTATCATATACTCACAGCGAGAGGAAGGTTATAGTATTGTCGTATACTCACAGCGAGAGGAAGGTTATAGTATCATATACTCACAGCGAGAGCGAGAGGAAGGTTATAGTATCATATACTCACAGCGAGAGGAAGGTTATAGTATCATATACTCAAAGCGAGAGGAAGGTTATAGTATTGTCGTATACTCACAGTGAGAGCGAGAGGAAGGTTATAGTATCATATACTCACAGCGAGAGGAAGGTTATAGTATTGTCGTATACTCACAGCGAGAGGAAGGTTATAGTATCATATACTAAAAGCGAGAGGAAGGTTATAGTATTGTCGTATACTCACAGTGAGAGCGAGAGGAAGGTTATAGTATCATATACTCACAGCGAGAGGAAGGTTATAGTATCATATACTCACAGCGAGAGGTAGGTTATAGTATCATATACTCACAGCGAGAGCGAGAGGAAGGTTATAGTATCATATACTCACAGCGAGAGGAAGGTTATAGTATCATATACTCACAGCGAGAGGAAGGTTATAGTATCATATACTCACAGCGAGAGGAAGGTTATAGTATTGTCGTATACTCACAGCGAGAGGAAGGTTATAGTATCATATACTCAAAGCGAGAGGAAGGTTATAGTATTGTCGTATACTCACAGTAAGAGCGAGAGGAAGGTTATAGTATCATATACTCACAGCGAGAGCGAGAGGAAGGTTATAGTATTGTCATATACTCAGAGCGAGAGGAAGGTTATAGTATTGTCGTATACTCACAGCGAGAGCGAGAGGAAGGTTATAGTATCATATACTCACAGCGAGAGGAAGGTTATAGTATCATATACTCACAGCGAGAGGAAGGTTATAGTATTGTCGTATACTCACAGCGAGAGGAAGGTTATAGTATCATATACTCAAAGTGAGAGGAAGGTTATAGTATTGTCTTATACTCACAGTGAGAGCGAGAGGAAGGTTATAGTATTGTCGTATACTCACAGCGAGAGCGAGAGGAAGGTTATAGTATTGTCATATACTCAGAGCGAGAGGAAGGTTATAGTATTGTCGTATACTCAGCGAGAGGAAGGTTATAGTATCATATACTCAAAGTGAGAGGAAGGTTATAGTATTGTCGTATACTCACAGCGAGAGGAAGGTTATAGTATTGTCGTATACTCACAGTGAGAGCGAGAGGAAGGTTATAGTATTGTCGTATACTCACAGCGAGAGCGAGAGGAAGGTTATAGTATTGTCGTATACTCACAGTGAGAGCGAGAGGAAGGTTATAGTATTGTCGTATACTCACAGCGAGAGCGAGAGGAAGGTTATAGTATTGTCATATACTCACAGCGAGAGGAAGGTTATAGTATTGTCATATACTCAGAGCGAGAGGAAGGTTATAGTATTGTCGTATACTCAGCGAGAGGAAGGTTATAGTATCATATACTCAAAGTGAGAGGAAGGTTATAGTATTGTCGTATACTCACAGCGAGAGCGAGAGGAAGGTTATAGTATTGTCATATACTCAGAGCGAGAGGAAGGTTATAGTATTGTCGTATACTCAGCGAGAGGAAGGTTATAGTATTGTATACTTACAGCGCGAGCGGAGTGAGGCGGCGATCAGCAGCACGAGGGCCGCGTGGCTCATGGCTCCAGGGATCATGGCTTACAGCAGATCTTCAGACATCAGGAGCTGTTGGGATTCCCTGAGGAGCGGAACATGGATAATGAGATGAACAGCCGCGTCTGATACAGAGCAGATTCCTGATCTGCATCATCTCAATCTTTTAGACACAACAGACCCTCAAATATAATCATCCTAGAACTGAAAAGGCAGCTATATATTGTCATGTATAAAGACCCATTTTACACACACAGAGGCGTAGCACCAAACGGACACTCCAGATGTTTCTGATGATCTCCCACGTATCTCAATAATGTCTCATTTGCTCTCTGATTGGCTCACAGTAGTATGAAGATGCGAACATTTTTAACAACACTACTACACTGAGGCAAAGGGATACGAACAGTTACGCTTCTCACACAAGAATAACTAGAAGTTAATCCTCCTGCAGCTTTCTTTCCCTTTCTCTTCACTCCTTTCTTTTAAAAAATATTTCTTTTCAGATTTTTACTGTTTTTCTCAAAAAAATTTCACACACTCCAGTTTGAAAACTGCTAAACTAAAGTCTTAACCAGACTGACCATATACCGGTTAGTAGCTCAACTGATCAACCACCCAAACCAGCGTGGAGTGGTAATTACCTGTATTATGGTCCATTTCAGCAGCAGACGGTCACATGATCATGATAATCAGCCGTTTAATATTCAAATCTCCTCACAATGACACACACAGGCTGCTTTCAATGCGGATTTACACATGAAATGAATGAAAGGGAAATTATGAGCGAGAAGAACAGAGAGTCACACATGATCTCATTCATATCTCAACTGTTTCTCCTACAGACATGAGATTAAACTCATGTGTCTCGTCCAGAGATCCCTAATAATGTCTCGCTCACTCACAGTGTTATGAAGACACAAACAGATCCGTGCCAGAATCCATTAACTGTGACGAGATCAGGCTGAGATTTACTGTGGTTTCTACAGAGAATACCATGGTACATTCTGTTCAGTGGATGTTGCAATGTAATACCAGTAAATGACGTCACACTATTGATTGTTTATGCATAAACATGCATCCATCACTGGCTCCAGAATCATCCCATCTTTCCACATTATTCCAGCGAATTGTTTCTGCTTCCTGCTGGAGTCACTGATGATTCCATTAGAAGCGGATGGATATCTGTGCACTGACAACACACACATACACACACACACACACACACACACACACAGAACAAATCGCCGCCGACCAGATCCTTCTCATACACACACCAATCATTCCATCATTATATACTTGCCCTCATGTCACTGAAACCTGCATGACTTTGTTTCTTCTGATGATATTTTGAAGAATTTGGAACCAACACTGAACCTCATTGACATTCATTTCACGAGTTCATAAATAATTAGATAGAGTAAAAGAGTAAGCGTATTTGGCATGCTGTCCGGGAGAGGCTCTGAGCTCAGAATGTGGCCTGAACCCACAGCCGAGAACCAGTCGAGAGTGAGGAGTCAGGGTGGAGCCAGTCGAGAGTGAGGAGTCAGGGTGGAGCCAGTCGAGAGTGAGGAGTCGGGGTGGAGCCAGTCGAGAGTGAGGAGTCGGGGTGGAGCCAGTCGAGAGTGAGGAGTCAGGGTGGAGACTGTCGAGAGTGAGGAGTCAGGGTGGAGCCAGTCGAGAGTGAGGAGTCAGAGTGGAGCCAGTCGAGAGTGAGGAGTCAGGGTGGAGACTGTTGAGAGTGAGGTGTCAGGGTGGAGCCAGTCGAGAGTGAGGTGTCAGGGTGGAGCCAGTCGAGAGTGAGGAGTCAGGGTGGAGCCAGTCGAGAGTGAGGAGTCAGGGTGGAGCCAGTCGAGAGTGAGGAGTCAGGGTGGAGCCAGTCGAGAGTGAGGAGTCAGGGTGGAGCCAGTCGAGAGTGAGGAGTCGGGGTGGAGCCAGTCGAGAGTAAGGAGTCGGGGTGGAGCCAGTCGTGAGTGAGGAGTCAGGGTGGAGCCAGTCGAGAGTAAGGAGTCAGGGTGGAGACTGTCGAGAGTGAGGAGTCAGGGTGGAGCCAGTCGAGAGTGAGGAGTCAGAGTGGAGCCAGTCGAGAGTGAGGAATCAGGGTGGAGACTGTTGAGAGTGAGGTGTCAGGGTGGAGCCAGTCGAGAGTGAGGAGTCAGGGTGGAGCCAGTCGAGAGTGAGGAGTCAGGGTGGAGCCAGTCGAGAGTGAGGAGTCAGGGTGGAGCCAGTCGAGAGTGAGGAGTCAGGGTGGAGCCAGTCGAGAGTGAGGAGTCAGGGTGGAGACTGTCGAGAGTGAGGAGTCAGGGAGGAGACTGTCGAGAGTGAGGAGTCAGGGTGGAGCCAGTCGAGAGTGAGGAGTCAGAGTGGAGCCAGTCGAGAGTGAGGAGTCAGGGTGGAGACTGTAGAGAGTGAGGAGTCAGGGTGGAGCCAGTCGAGAGTGAGGAGTCAGGGTGCAGCCAGTCGAGAGTGAGGAGTCAGGGTGGAGCCAGTCGATAGTGAGGAGTCAGGGTGGAGCCAGTCGAGAGTGAGGAGTCAGGGTGGAGCCAGTCGAGAGTGAGGAGTCAGGGTAGAGACTGTCGAGAGTGAGGAGTCAGGGTGGAGACTGTCGAGAGTGAGGAGTCAGGGTGGAGCCAGTCGAGAGTGAGGAGTCAGAGTGGAGCCAGTCGAGAGTGAGGAGTCAGGGTGGAGACTGTCGAGAATGAGGAGTCAGGGTGGAGCCAGTCGAGAGTGAGGAGTCAGGGTGGAGCCAGTCGAGAGTGAGGAGTCAGGGTGGAGCCAGTCGAGGGTGAGGAGTCAGGGTGGAGCCAGTCGAGAGCCAGTCGAGAGTGAGGAGTCAGGGTGGAGACTGTCGAGAGTGAGGAGTCAGGGTGGAGACTGTCGAAAGTGAGGAGTCAGGGTGGAGCCAGTCGAGAGCCAGTCGAGAGTGAGGAGTCAGGGTGGAGAAGAACGGAGGAGAGTTGGCTGTATATATAGGCATCCTCTCGTACTGATTGGGTAGATCATTTGTAACATTATAAATGTCTTTACTGTCACTTTTGGTCAGTTTAATGTGTCCTTGACCCCGCAGTTTGATGTTTGTGCTGAATATTAACGTTAACTCATGGCTCATAAACGCCCTTCTCCAGACGTCATTGACTCACACAGAAACTGACTGACCTTCATCTGCAGCTCAGTGTTGTTTGCGTGTTGATTCAGCGTGTTCAAGTGCTTTGTGTTCAAACTCCGCTGAATAACCAGCCAATTTCAGCTGGAATAATAACACCATTGAACCGGCAGGAACCAGCAGATCAATGAGAAACGCTTAGCTGAGGAAAACACACCAATACATTAGGTCAGGAATTATTATCGGTCACAGCAGCACACGATCACACACACATACACACACACACACAATCAGCGCTGGACGTGACATCTTCCTCCAGATCATCACGTCACCATCACAGAATAGACACATTCATGATTCTCCCAGACAGACACGCTAATGTTGATCATTTACACCACAAACACACACTACTGTCACACAGGGTCACGGGGTCATGAAAGTGACTCTCTTAAAGTGCCTTTTATTCCATTAATATTATATTATCTGCAAACAGTGTTGCAAACTCGAGTTACGTAATCAGATTACTTTTTCAAGTAACTAGTAAAGAAACGCATTACTTTTAAATTTACAAATTTACAAATTATTTTTCAAATAAGTAACGCAAGTTTTCACATTTACTGACTGACAGCTCACCTGTCCTCATGTTGAGGGAAATCATGAATAAATACAGAGACATTGTGTGTGAACATGAGGGTTATTGTAGTTCTAGACCTAACCTATGCATGCATTTACTCATCTCACTTGCACAAAAAAGATTCAGTATTCCTTAAAACGACTAAAATCAGTGAAAGGCTAAATCAGAACCTCCAATAATTAAATATGTTAAATAAAACTAAAAAAATATTTTTATGCATTTAATCTCATTTTATTGACCAATGTACTCGCTGCTGACTTTCGATGATTCAGTTACTCCATAAGCAAAAATTACTTTTTTGGTCGTTGGTGAAGTGTTAAACTTTCTTCTCCTGCATCCTATTCTTCCTTTATCCCGAATGTCTTTGTTTGAGCGGCTCCCTCTACAGTTCACGTGTGAATTTGCATTTCCTTCAGCCTTATTATTCATTATTTTGATGTGATAGGGTCTTTACATTTGCCCAAAAATAAAACAAGCCCAGCCCAGGTAAAAAAAAGTAACGCAAAAGTACCGTAACACATTACTTTTTTTAAAAATGTGTTACTTTTTAAGGGAGTAATGCAATATTGTAATGCATTACTTTTCAAAAAACTTTCCCCAACACTGTCTTCAAATAGATCTGAAGTGCACACTCAGTACAGTTAAGTGTGCTTATTTTCTCATGTTAGATGCCGTTTGACTCTTCTTCAACCACAAAGATAGATGTGATCCTGAGCTACACAAACTCTACATGTATTCACTCACTAAACCACCGTAACACCCTGAACAGCATCATCATTCACGTCTGGCCGTCCCATGAGGCCGCAGAATCACTTACAGCTCAGTCCTGTGTAAAAGCGTGTGCGCTGCCAAGCATCCCAGATCCTCCCGCGCTCATTGTCCCCTGAACAAACGCCGGAGCGGGACGGAGAGATCAGATTAACTCCTGGGACGCTGCTGAAGGAGACACCCTGCTGCGATCTATCCCCCCGTCCTCCACGGCTCATCAGCACACGCACCGCTCAACTCCAGCACTCAAGTGCATGATGGGTAAAAGCTACGTTAGGCTTTGATCAGGCCACTTGCAACATCACAAGGTCACGGGTTCGATTCCCAGGGAAGGCATGAAGTAACAGCGTGTCCTACTTCCTGCTCAAATGGACCCATTAGTGTGTGAGTTTGAGGCGTTTTGCTGTATTGTGTTCAGCGTCTTTCAGAGAGCTGCAGATTTGGGTCACAGCTTTCACCGGCGCTCTGAACGAACACTACAGACGAAACATCACCGGATCATCCAGCATCACATCCAGGTCACCGTTAACACATCAGATATCAAATACACCAACCACATCTGAACTATATTAGACATTAACACAGAGTCTGTCTAAAGACTCACCATCATCAAGAAGAAAAGAAGGAAGAAAAGCTGGGAATCCTGGGACTTTCATCACGTTCAGCAGAAGACAGAGCTCACCATAAAGAGACGCCAGATCGATATTCCTGCATGTTCTCAGAGGATTCTCTGAAAGAGCCCTTCAGCTCACACACTGTGTTATTCTGCATCACGTACATTACTGTACTCCACACCAAAACATGATATTAAATGAGCTCGGACATTTCATCAACACACAGGGTCAGGACACACACAGGGCAAAGGTCACGAGCAAACACTGCCATCATGTAAACAGCACAAAACATGAATAAATTCTCCTATTCTTGATTATATTTGTATTTCTTCTTATAGGCTACTGTATAAACACACTAGCTGTTTGAATGAAATCAAATCTAGTTAGATGTACTGTTTCAAAGCAGCTTTACAGGAAATCATGATGTTAATATTTATAATATATCAATGTCTTCATGCCTTATAGTTGCATTTATCAGAGTAGAGCTGGACAAAAATATAGTTACATTTTAGGATGATTCAAACAATCATATAGTGTAATACTTTGACGTGCTCATTACTCTGATACACTTGTTACTCCAACGCGCTCGTTACTCCAACGCGCTCGTTACTCCGACATGCGCTCGTTACTCCGACATGCGCTCGTTACTCTGACATAAGCTCGTTACTCTGACATAAGCTCGTTACTCTGACATGTGCTCTTTACTCCGACATGCGCTTGTTACTCCGACATGTGCTCTTTACTCCGACATGTGCTCTTTACTCCGACATGTGCTCTTTACTCCGACATGTGCTCGTTACTCCGACATGTGCTCTTTACTCCGACATGTGCTCGTTACTCCGACATGTGCTCTTTACTCCGACGTGCTTGTTACTCTGACATGTGCTCTATACTCCGACATGTGCTCGTTACTCCGACATGTGCTCTTTACTCCGACATGTGCTCTTTACTCCGACATGTGCTCTTTACCCCGACATGCACTCGTTACTCTGACATGTGCTCGTTACTCCGTTACTCTGACATGTGCTCTTTACTCCGACATGTGCTCTTTACTCCGACATGCGCTCTTTACTCTGACATGTGCCTGTTACTCCGTTACTCCGACATGTGCTCGTTACTCCGTTACTCTGACATGTGCTCGTTACTCCGATGCGCTCATTACTCTGATGCGTTTGTTACTCTGACATGCGCTCGTTACTCCAATGTGCTCGTTACTCTAATGCGTTTGTTACTCTGACATGCACTCGTTACTTCCGATGTGCTCGTTACTCCGATGCGCTCGTTACTCCGATGCGCTCATTACTCTGATGCGTTTGTTACTCTGACATGCGCTCGTTACTCCGATGCGCTCATTACTCTGATGCGTTTGTTACTCTGACATGCGCTCGTTACTCCGATGTGCTCGTTACTCCAATGCGCTCGTTACTCCGATGCGCTCATTACTCTGATGCGTTTGTTACTCTGACATGCGCTCGTTACTCCGATGTGCTCGTTACTCTGATGCGTTTGTTACTCTGACATGCGTTTGTTACTCCGATGTGCTCGTTACTCTGATGCGTTTGTTACTCAAACGCACTTGTTACTCCGACACACTCCGTTACTCTGATCCGTTACAAATATTTATATTGAGAAACTGTTTCAATCACTGAACCTTGAAGAGTAGTAATTAAACATGGACTTGAGATATAAAGTTGGACATATAGGCTCATCACGAGACAGCACAGGTAAACACAGGTTTAAAGACACACACACATGCAGCCTGTCTTCAGCTGGTGTTGGTCGCAGAGCGAGAGAGTCAGACGTGCTGAAGTGTGTCCTCGAGGAATCAAGCATCATCTCAACAATGAGCCGCTCTTCAGGCCGTCGTGACTGTCACTGCCGTCTGACACACACAGAAGCGCTACTGTACGGCAAAAAGAGCCATTCACCCATCCAGACTTCATGAATCTGAACAAAAACACATCTGAGTTTAAATGGAGTCTTTATGGTCTGGTTTCACAGACAGGGCTTAGACTACGCCAGGATTATGATGATAATGATGATATGCTTTCAGTTAAAACAGCTCAAACAAGCTCAAAAATGTATTGTTATTAATACAAATATTGTTAATTTTGCATTTTCAGCAGACACGTGAGATTCCTCAGCTGTTTTTCTCAGGAGGAACAGGAGAAGCGACGACGAGGAACACTGTACACAATCCATACACAAACGTGCTTCTGTCGTGAGCGTCTGACTGATGCATTCTGGGAGTTTCTTCTGTGCTCTCGCTTCTTAATCTGCTCAATGATTAATTAATCTATAGATTAGTGTCTATTAAACAAAATTCCCAAAGGGACGGAGTGAATGAACACAGAATACAGAGAAAAAAGCTTGAATTAAGACAGACATCGATCAGATCCGTTCAGAGTGAACACGGCATGAACACATTCAGCAAACATTATCACAATGACCAACATCACCAATGAAGTTCAACAGCGAGTCTCGCATTCAACAGCTGTATTTCACCATGATTCCCTCCAGATGTTTCAAACAATCCTTCAATTCAGAGTTTAAGCCGTGATCTGAACAACTAAACTATATGTTACTGTTAAAACTTAATTTCTCTATAGACAAATTGAGTGTGAGTTGCACTTAAAATAGCAACATTAGCATGAGCAGACATCACTGAAGCGATGTGGAGAACGATCAAACTCCAGACTGAAGGAACAAACACAGATATAGAGACTTTATATAACGCTGTGATCTGTGGGTAAAACATCCGTCCAGCCCACACATGCTTCCTCACACATCTGCTGGATTCATATCAGTCTTTCATAGTCAGATTATTAGTATAGCAGTCAAAATACCTGCAATTACTGTATTAATACTATTTGTAAGATACCATAGTAAATATGAAGTGCCCTATAGATAAACTCAAATCTCATAATAATGAATGATTTCTGAAGGATCGGTAATGGAAACCCATATATAAAGATGTTTTGTCTTTCATGAAGGAAGACTCTAGCTTAATCTGTGATATTTGTCTGTAACCTCTAACCCTTCCTCGGAAAGCTCGTGTTTGTTGTCTGTAGCCTTGAACAGGTTTCTCTGTGTTCGTTGGCGGTGCCACAGCTGCAGATTACTGAACGCTGTATAAGGAGCTGTTTTTCTGTTATTGAGTGAGAACACATGCTGTATGAAATGAAGGGATGAAGGCCTATACATGAGTGTGTGGCTTCACACGGTCGTCTGACACTGAGCTTCTCTGTTCTCTGTTTTTTGTCTGATTGACCTTCTTGCAAGAATAAAAGCTTTTAAAGTCACTTTGATTATTTGCCTTTTCAATTTCAGCCTCACCATTATTAAAGTTTATTTTTTCCATGACAGATCATGTGACACTGAATTCAGCTTTGATCACAGGAATAAATTACATTGTATATATATTCACATAAAAACAGTTACTTCAAATTACAATAATATTTCACTGTTTTTAACTGTATTTTTGATCAAATAAGACTTCCAAAACATTTTTAAAAATGTTCAAACATTTGAAACTGTAGTATTTATACACTATATTGCCAAAAGTATTGGGCCGCCCCTCCAGATCCCTGAGTTCAGGTGTTCAATCCCTTCATGGCCACAGGTGTATAAATCAAGCACTAGGCATGCAGACGCTTCTACAAACATTTGTGAAAGAATGGGTCGCTCTCAGGAGCTCAGTGAACTCAAGCGTGGTACCGTGATAGGTTGCCACCTGTGCAATAAGTCCATTCCTGACATTTCCTCACTACTAAATATTCCACGCTCAACTGTTAGTGGGATTATAACAAAGTGGAAGCGATTAGGAACAACAGCAACTCAGCCACGAAGTGATAGGCCACGTAAAATCACAGAGCGGGGTCAGCGCATGCTGAGGGTCACAGTGCGCAGAAGACGCCAACTTTCTGCAGAGTCAATAGCTACAGACCTCCAAACTTCTGTGGCCTTCAGATGAGCTCAAGAACAGTGCGTAGAGAGCTTCATGGAATGGGTTTCCATGGCCGAGCAGCTCATCCAAGCCTTACATCACCAAGAGCAATGCAAAGCATGGGATGCAGTGGGGTAAAGCACACCACCACTGGACTCTAGAGCAGTGAGACGTGTTCTCTGAGTGACCAATCACGCTTCTCTGTCTGCAATCCCATGGACGAGTCTGGGTTTGGCGTTGCCAGGGGAACGGGACTTGCCTGACTGCATTGTGCCAAGTGTAAAGTTTGGTGGAGGGGGGACTATGGGGTGGGGTTATTTTTCAGGGGTTGGGCTTGGCCCCTTAGTTCCAGTGAAAGGAACTCTTAATGCTTCAGCATACCAAGACATTTTGGACAATTTCACGCTCCCAACTTTGTGGGAACAGTTTAGGGACGGCCCCTTCCTGTCCCAACATGACTGCGCTCCAGTGTACAAAGCGTCGGTCCATAAAGACATGGATGAGCGAGTTTGGTGTGGAGGAACTTGACTGGCCTGCACAGAGTCCTGACCTCATCCCGATAGAACACCTTTGGGATGAATTAGAGCGGAGACTGCGAGCCAGGCCTTCTCGTCCAACATCAGTGCCTGACCTCACTACGCTTCTAGAAGAATGGTCAAAAATTCCCATAAACACACTCCTAAACCTTGTGGAAAGCCTTCCCAGAAGAGTTGAAGCTGTTATAGCTGCAAAGGGTGGACCAACTCCATATTAAACCCTACGGATTAAGAATGGGATGGCATTAAAGCTCATGTGCACGTAAAGGCAGGCGTCACAAAACTTTTGGCAATATAGTGTATATATATATAATAGAACAACTATTTTTAACTTTGCAATGCATTCTGGGATTCCTGTCTTCCTGAAGTATGAATGCAGCAGAATCTGTCCTAAAGCAGGATTGGCGTTGCCTACGTTCTGAAACATCAGGAACATGCAGATGAAGCTCTGAAGCTCAGCCCACATACAGACAGAGCTGTGAGCCACAGTCTCTATAACTAGCTGAGATAAGAACAAGAGAAGTCCCCATTTAGATTGTGTGTGTGTGTGTGTGTGTAGGTTTAGTGTAAGGGGAGAGAATATACAGTTTGTACAGTATAAAAACCATTACATCTATGGAGAGTCCCCACAAAGATAGCAAACATGAGTGTGTGTGTGTGTGTGTGTGTGAGTGTGTTCTTGGCTGTGTCGGACGCTTCTGACGAGCACATTGATGTGAGGTCATTAGTATTCGTGAAGCAGCAGGTCTCGGTGTTGTTCTGGATCCGCTCAGGTTTTCCAGAATCCGTCTTACAGCTAAAATGGGGACGAGAGCGTGACTCAGACAGCGGCCAGATCACACACACTCCATCAACACACACATCTCTCTCACACAGACAGACAGATCAGAACAAGTGTTGGACACACTCAGGGCAACAGGAATGATTTCCGTAAGAATAACGAGCGCAGATGAAAGTTCCCAATAACAGCAGACACACGGGTCATTAAACGCGTCTGATTTCATGTGTTCGTTAACGGCCGTTAATTATTCTGCTTCATTCCAGCTCCATTAATCATGCTAATAATCATCTGTGACGTGATGACAGAAATGAACGCTGCACATGAGCTCAAATACAAAATCTGTTCTCCTTTTTAATTTTTCAGGATTTTATTTTAAATGTTTCATTAAGAGTTCAGCCATCAAAAAGCCAGTCGAATCAAGTCAATTTATTTGTATAGTGTTTTTCACAATAAGCACCATTTCTAAGCAGCTTTACAGAAAATTAGGTTAGTTCAGCCAAAATCTGTCATCAGTTACTCACCCTCATTTTGTTCCAAACCCATAAGACTTTCGTTCATCTTCGGAACACAAATTAAGATCTTTTTGATGAAGCTTTCTGTCCCTCCATTGACAGCTACACAACTAACGCTTTGATGCTTCAAAAAGTTCATAAAGAGATCGGCTTGCCTTCTTCCCATAGTGCATCCTGGTGCCATGTGTTCCCCAGGTAAGCCACGCACACACACCCGGACATCCACGTGATGTAAAGAACACGTGATTCATCAGACCAGGCCACCTTCTTCCATTGCTCCGTGGTCCAGTTCTGATGCTCACGTGCCACTGTTGGTGCTTTCGGCGGTGGACAGGGGTCAGCATGGGCACCCTGACTGGTCAGCGGCTCTGCAGCCCCATACGCAACAAACTGAGATGCACTGTGTATTCTGACACCTTTCTATCAGAACCAGCATTAACTTCTGGAGCAATTTGAGCTCCAGTAGCTCGTCTGTTTGATCGGACCACACGGGCCAGCCTTCGCTCCCCACGTGCATCAATGAGCCTTGGCCGCCCATGACCCTGTCTCCGGTTCTCCACTGTTCCTTCCTTGGAGCACTTTTGATAGATCCTGACCACTGCAGACCAGGAACACCCCACAAGAGCTGCAGTTTTGGAGATGCTCTGACCCAGTCGTCTAGCCATCACAATTTGGCCCTTGTCGAACTCACTCAAATCCTTACGCTTGCCCATTTTTCCTGCTTCTAACACATCAACTTTGAGGACAAAATGTTCACTTGCTGCCTAATATATCCCACCCACTAACAGGAGCCGTGATGAAGAGATCATCAGTGTTATTCACTTCACCGGTCATAATGTTATGCCTGATCGGTGTGTGTGAACATTGCACTATTTTTTGTTAAATAGTGGATTTTTAAATATGTTTTTCTTTAAATAGTAATATATTTCTGTCATCACTGAAGCTGAACTGTTGTCAGATCTTCAGCTCGTAGTGTTTCAGATCCTGTGTTTGTTAATGGCAGGGCGATCACTGCATGTCCGATGAGGGAAACGGAGCTTCCTTCCTCTCTTATTCCACCATCAATACGGATCAATAGATTTAATGATCCAGAGACATTCAACATTCATGAGAATCACTTATATTATTAAATAAGTACATTTTTGTTGAGTTGAGTGAATGAAAAGCTTTATACATGAAAGGTGTTTCATCGCTTTCTCTTTTTAGTCGGATCTTCATGAACTGAAATCAAGAGATCAGATGATCAAATCAATCAATCAAAATGAAAAACTGAATCAATCTCAGTTCAAAACAGATTAAACTCATAAACATGGTATCACAGTAAGCGCAGGCTGTGGAACAATGAATACAGAGTTTAATCTGCAGCATCAGTGAAGCCGTGTGTGTTCCTGCTCTTCTACAGTAATGGGATTGAGCTCTTCAATGCATTTACACTCTGGAGTCGCAGCCATCGCAGAGGAAGCCATTGATCCGAAAACAATTAAGCCATCCCAGGCCGGAGAACATGCTTATCTCAATGCTCTCAGAGACTCTTTCATGTGTCCTTGAATCAGAGCAGGCCAAAGAGCAGAAAACAAGGCCAGCGGCTGCATCTGAGACGTCTAATATACAGCAAACCCTCCATAACGCACACGAGCACCCATCAGCTCATCCGAGAGACGCGTCCAGATATAAAACATCTTGAGCAGTCGGCACCGCTTTAAAGATGACACACGATCCCAGCGTACAGGGAACGTTCTCTGAAGGTTCCAGTCATGAACAAACGTTAATAGAACGTTTGTTCAAGGTTATCTGGTCTTTAATAATGTTCTCAAAGCGCAGCACAAAAACATTATTTATACATTGAAAACTTTTTCTTAGTTGAACGTTCATCTAATGTTTTTAAGGAACGCTCAGAGAACATTCAAAAGTAACGTTTAAAGAATGATAAAATGGAATGTTCCCTTAAACATTTAATAAACTGGACGTTTTGAATAACATTTTCATAACATAATGGGCACTTATCAAAAACGTTCTTATTTTGTTCGCTGGGAAAGTTACTGATGTGTGTGATGATCTCCGTTTAACTGACGCTCGTAATGAAACTGAACTGTATCTCACACTGATTCACATCAGACGAGCGGATCCTTGTAATCGACTTCTAAATGAGTCTCTGGTCTCCCTTCAGGCCTCCGTCAGCCGCTAAAAATACCCTGATGAGCAGCTCTGCCCTTCAATATCTCAGAGAAATTAACCCATTTACACAGAAGATCTGTGCTGAGATCAGACTCCGGCACAGAGGAAGCTGAAGCTCTGTGAGGAGCGATCGCCTGTGTTCCAGAGAACCAGTCCGTCAAATCAATTCCACATGCCTCTGGACACATTAGTCAAGTCAGGTAACAAACTAAAGCTAAACACACACAATGCCATGACCTCTGACCTTTGGCGACATCATCCCCGACCTTTGACCTATAAAGTTACCATCACTTCCTGATTTGAGCAGCAGGTTGAAGGAGGGACACAAGGCACGTCGAGATACCAGAATATCACTGAACACACAACACCCTAGCAACCACACACAACACCCTAGCAACCATGTAGAAGACTGTATCATTGTGACAGTGAGTTAAGCTCTTAAACACACACACACTGTTCAATAAACACAAACACAGTTTGATCTAATCAGTGTTGTTTTTTGTGTAATCACACTCACACACACACTTTTCAATTAAACCACAGCGGTGTGTGAGTGTAATCCTTCCATTCCATTAGTGAGAATCGATCTGGCCGCTGGAATTGCTGACTAATCTGCAAGAGCTGTGTGTGTGTGTGTTGAGCATGAAACTGTCACACACACAGATTAAACTCTGTGTAAGTGTTTCTACATTATGAGTCTGTGTCCTGTTTCCTGCCTGAAGGAGAATATTGTGTGTGTGTGTGACAGTAAATGCGCATCGCTACAGTTCGTCTCCTGCTGCTCATTAAATGCCAGAGCTGTCAATCAAACTCAAGTGGCTTTATTGTCATGCGGAGCGAAATCACTGCCCCCCCCCCCCCCCCACCCCCCGCCGGACAGTGATTGCATGGCCGAGAAGACGAACCTGCTCAGAATTCACACACTAAAAACAGTTACACGCAGCTAACATTCTCAGAGCGTTCGGTCATGAACAACTGTTCTTCCAGTAATGTTAATAGAACGTTCTTTCAATGTTATCTGGTCTTCAATAATGTTCTCAAAGCGTAGCACAAAAACATTATTTACACATTGAATGTAAATGTTACTGCTTGTTACAGAACGTTCAGAGAACACTCAAAAGTAACATTGCCATAATGTTTGCAGAATGATACAATGGAATGTTCATAAGCTGTATTACAGACCCAGAGACATTACAGAGACGTTACAGAGTGTTCAGAGACGTTACAGAGACGTTACAGAGACATTCAGAGACGTTACAGAGACATTCAGAGCGTTCAGAGACATTCAGAGCGTTCAGAGCGTTCAGAGCGTTCAGAGACATTCAGAGACGTTACAGAGACATTCAGAGCGTTCAGAGACATTCAGAGCGTTCAGAGCGTTCAGAGACGTTACAGAGACGTTACAGAGACATTCAGAGCGTTCAGAGACATTCAGAGCGTTCAGAGACATTCAGAGACGTTACAGAGACATTCAGAGCGTTCAGAGACATTCAGAGCGTTCAGAGCGTTCAGAGACGTTACAGAGACGTTATAGAGACTATCAGAGACGTTCAGAGCGTTCAGAGACGTTACAGAGACGCTACAGAGACGTTCAGAGACGTTACAGAGACGCTACAGAGACGTAACAGAGACGTTACAGAGTGTTCAGAGACGTTACAGAGACATTCAGAGACGTTACAGAGACATTCAGAGACGTTACAGAGACGTTCAGAGACATTCAGAGACGTTACAGAGACGTTCAGAGCGTTCAGAGACGTTACAGAGACGTTACAGAGACTATCAGAGACGTTCAGAGCGTTCAGAGCCGTTACAGAGACGTTATAGAGACTATCAGAGACGTTCAGAGCGTTCAGAGACGTTACAGAGACGTTATAGAGACTATCAGAGACGTTCAGAGCGTTCAGAGACGTTACAGAGACGTTATAGAGACTATCAGAGACGTTCAGAGCGTTCAGAGACGTTACAGAGACGTTATAGAGACTATCAGAGACGTTCAGAGCGTTCAGAGACGTTACAGAGACGCTACAGAGACTATCAGAGACGTTCAGAGCGTTCAGAGACGTTACAGAGACGCTACAGAGACGTTCAGAGACGTTACAGAGACGTTCAGAGACGTTACAGAGACGTTCAGAGCGTTCAGAGCCGTTACAGAGACGTTACAGAGACTATCAGAGACGTTCAGAGCGTTCAGAGCCGTTACAGAGACGTTACAGAGACTATCAGAGACGTTCAGAGCGTTCAGAGACGTTACAGAGACGTAACAGAGACGTTCAGAGCGTTCAGAGACGTTACAGAGACGTTATAGAGACTATCAGAGACGTTCAGAGCGTTCAGAGACGTTACAGAGACGTTATAGAGACTATCAGAGACGTTCAGAGCGTTCAGAGACGTTACAGAGACGCTACAGAGACTATCAGAGACGTTCAGAGCGTTCAGAGACGTTACAGAGACGCTACAGAGACGTTCAGAGACGTTACAGAGACGTTACAGAGACGTTCAGAGACGTTACAGAGACGTTACAGAGACTATCAGAGACGTTCAGAGCGTTCAGAGCCGTTACAGAGACGTTATAGAGACTATCAGAGACGTTCAGAGCGTTCAGAGACGTTACAGAGACGTTATAGAGACTATCAGAGACGTTCAGAGCGTTCAGAGACGTTACAGAGACGTTATAAAGACTATCAGAGACGTTCAGAGCGTTCAGAGACGTTACAGAGACGTTATAGAGACTATCAGAGACGTTCAGAGCGTTCAGAGACGTTACAGAGACGCTACAGAGACGTTCAGACGCTACAGAGACGTTCAGAGACGTTACAGAGACGCTACAGAGACGTAACAGAGACGTTACAGAGTGTTCAGAGACATTCAGAGACGTTACAGAGACATTCAGAGCGTTCAGAGACATTCAGAGCGTTCAGAGCATTCAGAGACATTCAGAGACGTTACAGAGACATTCAGAGCGTTCAGAGACATTCAGAGTGTTCAGAGCGTTCAGAGACGTTACAGAGACGTTATAGAGACTATCAGAGACGTTCAGAGCGTTCAGAGACGTTACAGAGACGCTACAGAGACGTTCAGAGACGTTACAGAGACGCTACAGAGACGTAACAGAGACGTTACAGAGTGTTCAGAGACGTTACAGAGACATTCAGAGACGTTACAGAGACGTTCAGAGACATTCAGAGACGTTACAGAGACGTTCAGAGCGTTCAGAGACGTTACAGAGACGTTATAGAGACTATCAGAGCGTTCAGAG
>CM077216.1:290000-312500 GCA_039654625.1 Rhinogobio ventralis
TCTCGATGAGCAGACCTACAAAAACTCAACAAGGCAAAATATAAATAGGGGGAATTACATGAAAACCCCCCAAAAATCAGAAAATATAAAGTATATTTTATGCATCAAGAAAGTTAAGTATACTTTTGTCCATCGCAGTAATGAGTGTGAATCTGTTCTAATTCTATTCATGACAATGTGGGTATTTAATCTTCATAAATAACATGCATGCAATGCAAAAAAAGGCTTAATTTCCATATCTAAAATATCATTTCAATAATTTCCTCTTGATTTTGGGATGAAATATATGGCAGGTATTTCTATAGAAATGAATTCTAGTCCCACTTCTACAGGTCGACAGCGATCCTGAACTCATATCTTCATCATCATCATCATCATCATCACCATCGTCACTCCTCACAGTGGGTTGCTATGGGAACAGCACAGGTTCACATGCAGGTCAGGTTGCAGCTCATGTCATGTGATGTGATGATGCGTAATAAAGCGAATCATGAAACGCTGTAGCGGCGGCGGCTGGCGTACAGTGAGGAGCGTCACACTCTAGTGTAATATCAGAATATTGTCTTCATGCACCGGCTGTGTTCACAATACAGGACTAGTATCATCACATGACAGCCTGTAGCGTCACATGACCACTCAGCGTTTGAGTCCATGTTATAAATTCTGACAGACATTATATTTCATCTGACAGCACTGCAGCTCTCCCTCAGTGTTTCTGTCTAAACATTCTTACATCAGGACACATTTACTGGAGAAGAAGAACGGCTGAAGATATTAAGACTTGATTCATGAAAAATGAAGTTTGCGCTTAAAACTAGAAAGTAAAAATCTACAGCACAAACTTTTAGCCTTGTCTGAAATTCTGAAGGTTTTATAGCATGTTTTATGTTGTTAGCATGTGTCTAGCATTATTTTGCATTTTTCTAGCATGCGTGAGTATGTTTTAATACATTTGCTAGCATGATTTACCAATTGCTAAAATGTTGCTAGCATGAATTAGCATGCTGCTAGTATGTTTAACATGTTTGAAGCATTTTTATCACATTGTTAGCATAAGTTAGCATGTTTGCTAGCACATTTTAACATTACTAGCATTAATTAACACTGCTAACATAATTTAGCATGTTATTAGCATCAATTAGCAAATTGTTCGCATTGATTCATGCATTGCTAGCATAAATTGGCAAGTTGATAAAAGCTATCATGAATTAACATGTAGCCAACATGTTTTACCACATTGTTAACATGATTAGCATGTTGTTAACATGAATTAGCATGTAGCTAACATGTTTTACCACATTGTTAACATTATAGAATGTTTTTTGCTAACATGATTTAACATTTTATTATCATGAATTAACACATTGCTAGCATGGATTAATGCATTGCTAGCATGAATTGCCACGTTGGTAGTTGCTAACATAAATTAACGTAGCTAACATGAATTAGCATGTTTTTTAACATAAATTAACATGTAGCTAACATAAATTAGCATTTGCTAACATGACTTAACGTTTGCTAACATAAATTAACATGTAGCTAACATGTTTTACCACATTGTTAGCATTATTAGCATGTAGCTTACATGAATTAGCATGTAGCTAACATGAATTAGCATGTAGCTAACATGGTTTACCACATTGTTAACATAATTAGTACGTTTAAACATGTTGAGCTGGATGAGTTATGGAGAAATATGGGCGCGAGTCCGGACAGTCTGAAGGTCTGAGCGAGTTTAGAGCTAGTCACGTGTGCTAACAGGCTCAGAAGGTTTCCTCTTATCCTTCAGATAGTCAGTAGTGTAGTGTTGTTGCAGCACGAGTGTGGTAATGTGTGTATTGTGAACACAGCCGCGCCGCGCGTCCTCCGGCCTCGGGTCAGTCCGCTCGTTTAGTCTCTAATGAGCTGATCTCAGGTCAGTGCTACACCAGCGAGTTCATGGCGTTGACGGGAGACGGCGGCTCCGAGTCCCGCTCCGACCTGCCGCTGTACTGCCCGATAAACGAACCGTCCTCGTTGAACTGTGTGTCTCCAGAGTCACCGTAGTCAACTAAACTGTCGTCGCTGCCGTCACGCGGGACCGTCCCACTGGAGGGCGTCCGGCTCCCTTTGAGCGGCTTATGGTCCTCGTCACTAGGAGAAAAACCACATGCAGTGAATCATGACGCAGAGCAAACGCTGCAAACATCACGGCCTTCCTCCGGTTCTCCAGCACAGATGGCTAAAGGAGACATATTCAGAGTTTGTGCTGGAGAACCACAGAAACACTGAGGAAGAGCGTCATGTTTAGCAGTGAACTCAGAAGATGAAACACACATGCAGGATCACACACGTGACATGATGAGCTGTGAGGATCTCAAACAGTTAAATCATATTGATCATGTGACACCATCCGATGGACGAAGCAGTTGAGAGCATTTGAAGCGTGAGGATGAGAAGCAGAGATTCTGATTCATGACATGCAGAGGCCGTGTAAACACACACATGAGGACTGATGGACGAGGACACACTTCCCCTGAAACTCCTGCGCGTCACGGGTCAGTACAGGTCACTAACACAGAGGATATCGGATATCATAATGCCAGACAATAACAATAACAATAACGTGTACGGCCAGTGCTGAGTTACTGATTACATGATGAACATGAGTAATCTATTAGACTACACATTACAGGAAATATCATCGGATTACTCGTTTATCACAAATTATTTTGCACCACACTAATGTAAAGCCATAAAGAAAAAATTAAATATATTCCATTCTTTATCATGAACTTCAAGTGCATTAAACCACATTTTGTCAGAGTTAATGAAAAGCTTATACTTATATATATTTAAAAAATCATAATCAAATTTTTTTATAAAAAATATGTTTTGTGTACCTGCAATATGTCTGTTGTTTTTATTTTAAAATATATATTTTTATCTAAAAGCAATAAAAACACATTAAAAAGATATTTTGCAGGTAAACTTATATATATATATTAGTGTTTTTTTTTATTTTTATAGTGTTTTATTATTTAAAAACAAATAAAAACACTTACTAAAAAATACCTATTTTGTTTGTTTACCTGCAAAATATCTTTATTGTAAAATGTGTTTTTTATTGTTTTTGTTTATTTTATAAAAAAAATACATATTTTTCTGTTTGCCTGCATGTCAATTTAAAGCGAAATGTACAGTAAAGCGCCGTTCACACCAACGGCGATAAAGATAACGTTAAAGATAACGATAAAGACAACGATAAAGATAAAGATAACGATAAAGATAACGATAAAGATAACGATAAAGACAACGATAAAGATAACGATAAAGACAACGATAAAGATAACGTTAAAGATAACGATAAAGATAACGTTAAAGATAAAGATAAAGATAACGATAAAGATAACGATAAAGACAACGATAAAGATAACGATAAAGACAACGATAAAGATAACGATAAAGACAACGATAAAGATAACGTTAAAGATAACGATAAAGACAACGATAAAGATAACGTTCTAAAAATCATTCTCAATATTAAAGGATAGCAGAGCTCACACCTCAGCGATAACGATATCGCTGGAATCACTCTCAGAGCGATGTTGTCCAGCTGATGAACCAATCAGAATCATCCTGCTGTAACGAGCTCGAGCATTTAAAGAGACACACACACAGAGCGATATCGCCCGCTGGTGTGGACGCTAATAGAGTCATTTTTATAGGTGTGCACGGGCCTTCATTCAGGGCATAATTTACTGTGTGAATAATATGTAATCAATAAAAAGTAGCAGTAATCTGATTATGTGATGTGATCTTAATCCAGATGTGATGAGTTACTGTTGCTCCGTCTGATAAAGCTCATGTCTGTTAGAGCGCTTCAGGTGAAGTGTGATCCTGGAATGGTTGTGTTTCTCCCAGTGGCTCCGCATGCAGATCCCGCTTACCTTCCCGCCCGGATTCAGACGTGATTCAGGGCTGCGTTTACACCGGATGAGTAAGTCACCCTCACACACTGAGATTCAGCCTAAACCTTCACATCGAGTTACACTACAGGACTGGCGTGAGTTTGTGATTCGTCTACTACACACTCATATTCTACATTTGAAGATATAGCAGCGTTTCCCAAACTGTGAGCTAGAATAAAAGCTGGCATGTCAGTCATATTCAGATCATGAGGAGAGATAAACATCTACTGCAATCATCTCCAAAATCAAGGCAATCATTTAATGATATAAAAGAATATTGCTGTACAGGAGTAAAGTGCGTGGACCGGTCTCGCGTGCAGAATAAAGCAGGAGGAGACGAGCAGCTTGAGTTCAATACGATCTTCACACTAAACTAAGATCTGCAGGGTTATTCGGGATTCATCTAAGGAACACAGGAAGAACAGGATGCAGTAAATACGAGTTCATCTGGCTGATCGTCCAGTACAGAACCTGATCAAGTCCCACAGAATCTGGATCAGACCAGATCCATCGTCCCGCTGAAGATAAAGGAATCCCAGAGTGGTGGAAAAGTTCTGAGTGCTCCTGAGGGGTCAGAGGTCAAGGGTCAGGTCAGAGTTCTCTCACCTGTACTCTCCAAACGTTATATCGTCCTCCTTCATGGGCTGGATCTCCGGGTCTCCGTGAGCATCTTCCTTCTCTTTAACTGAGACAAACATCAGAGATCAGCGTCACACACACACACATTCACATTCATTTCCAGCACAAATATCCCAACATTCCTTAATCAAGATTAATTTACTGGAGAAGAAGCAAATGACTGAAGATTTGTGAGTTTGTGCTTCAAACATGAACCAATATCTGCCAATGGGGATTCAAAGGGAAAAGATAATTTTTCATATTTTGTGTGATTGTGCATCTCAAGTAAATGTATCCTGGTTTAAAGTCTTGATTAAACGGCAACCTTTCTGTACTGTAAAAGTTTGTGAATAAACTCACGTTAGCAAGCCTCGCCTGAACGCTCGAAGTGTGAACAAGTCAAGATCAATAAGATGCATTGAGAAGATAATTTAATGCGTTTATATTTATAAAACAAGACAAACATACGGATGAAGAACATGATTTTTTGCAGTGTATGAAAGAGTCTCACCAGGGATATTATAGTTAACTAAAACTAAAACCATAAAAAACACTTTCCTTACTTGAAAATAAATTCAAAATAAGTGTTAACTAAAATAAAATAGAAAAAATATATTTTATTTCAGCTAGTTGCCAAGGCAACATTTCTAATTTTCGTTAAGTTTAAGTTAAAGAACTGGAGCAAATAATAGAAATATTTAAAAGACTAAAACTAATAAAAATGACAAAACACAAAACTAAATTTCTAAAACTAAAATTTAAGTGAAAACAGAAAATATAAAAATCAAATCTAATTTAAAATATTAACAAAAAACAAACTTTATTTCAGCAACATTTTTAATTTTAATTTAGTTTAAGCTTAAGTACTAAAATTAAATAAACTAAAACTAATAAACAAAAACATCCCAGGCGACCGTGAGTATAAGAGTGAAACACGTCATCCACTTCAGAAGGAAACGTGTGCAAGAATACCGGAAGCAGCGTCTCATTCCCCTTCTCAGGGAACCATGGTTACATGGTTACTTTCGAAAGGGAACTCGCCCTGCGTCCCCTAGGGGTCGCTATGGGGAACAGAATACCCACGCTGCCATGCATATTCAGGCCAGCATCTAAGGAGGCTCACAGAGAGCCTAACACTCAGACCCTCTGAGACAGCCCTGAAGAGTGGAGGCCTCAAACAAGTGGCCTAGCAATGCTCTAACCTAAGGGCAATACAGAGAAAGCTAAAATCAGTTTAACTGGGTGTGAAGCTCTGCAGAGTGTATATTTCAATATGATGAGAGGAGGTCTAGCCACAATCCACACTGAGGTCAGTACCTTACTACCTAGCCGAGCTCTAGGAGCGGAGGCCTCAGTATGATGGCTCTCTAACTCGAGAGGAGACCTAACAACTCCCTGCACTCAGGATATCTTGCAAGGAGGCTCACAGAGAGCCTACCACTCGCAATCACTATCCTAGCAGAACTCTGGGGAGCAGAGGCCTTAAAGGTAAATCTCTCTAGTGAGAGAAGGCCTAACAACGTTCGCAGAAGCCAAGGAGGCTCACAGACAGCCTAACCACTTAGCAATTTCTATCCTAGCAAAGCTCTGTGAGCCTCCTTGAGCCTAACCACTTAGCCTATGGCTAAACTCAAAGGATGAATACAGTACGTCTTATGCCTGTTTTCAAGGAAGTTTCTAAATAACGGCAAGCAGCCTACCACAATAATGGGAGGAGCTTAGAGGAGCGGAGGCCTCTAATAGATCTACTCTCTAAAGCCAGAGAAGGCTTAACAACACTCTGGTTCAAGAGCAGTGGCCAAGGAGGCTCGCAGAGAACCTAACAACTTAGACCCAGGCTGAGCTCGGAGGATGGAGGCCTTAAGATAATGACTCTCTCTCTCTCTTTCTCTCAAAGAGAGAGAGGAGGCCTAGCTACATCCAATGCCTGTCAGGGAGGCCTTAAAATCTTGCAACTTGACATTAAAATAACAAATGTAGCTCAGGGGAGGTACTCCCAAACTAGATGCCTGAGAGGAGGCTCAGGAAGAAGAGCCTATAGCCCAAATCTGGCTCCGAGAACGGAGGTCTCGATATGATGACTCTCCAAACAAGAGGAGGCCTAACTACATTCTATACCCAGGGCAGCTCCAAGGAGGCTCAAAGAAAGCCTACAACAGTACTTCCTAAAAAAGAGAAGGACTAGAAATGCAATATCAAAAGAGCAGTCAAAGAAGCTCAAGAGAGCCTAGCAACTCAGCTTTGTAGCCCCATCAAGCTCCCATCAAGGAGGCACGCAATGCGCCTAACAACTCGATGCTGTCCCAGGCTGAGCACTGAGGAGCAGTTTCTATAAAAGCAGTAGCCAAGGAGGCTCAAAGGGAGCCTAACTACTTGACAACACTGCCTACTAAAAAGCAGGGGAAATTCTCATAATGAGAAGCTTAACAATGCTCCAAACCTAACAGGGGTTACTGGGGGCTAAGCTCTCAGAGAGCCCAAAAAACAGCTGCCCGAGGAGGCTCAATGAAGCCTAATCAATTCGTACCATATGCAGGTGAAGCTCAAAAGAGCGGAGGCTAAAATAACTAGCCAGAGGAGGCCCATGGTGCTTCCTAAAGGCAGTGGCCAGGGAGGCTCAAAAGCCTGACAACTCAGCACCACTGTGTGGTGGAGCTCTGTGGATGGAGGCCTCAACATGACAACTCTCTAAAGCGAGAGGAGGCCTAGCAGCATCCACTCATAATGAGAGGGCATAACATGCTCCATGGAAATCAGTAACTAAGGAGACTTACTGAGAGCCTACTACTTAGTAAACTATCTGGCGTCAGACAACGCATTCACAACCAGCTTCCTTCTGAAAGCAGTGGCCATGAAGGCTCACAAAGAGCCCAAACTAAGCATTACTGCCTGCCAAGCTCTGGGGACGGAGGCCTGAATATGGCTATATCATTTTTTTTTTTGAGCGGTGGCCTAATGACATCTTATGTTCAGAACAGATTCTCAAAGCCTAATGACTCAAAATCACTGACTGGGCAGAGCTCTAGGGAGCGGATGCCTCAGAAGAATGACTTCAATAACGCCAGTATTGAAAAGGCAGTAGCGAAGGAGGCTTACAGAGAGCCAGACAACCCAGCATACTGCCTAGCTGAGCTCTGAGGATCAGCATAACTCTCTAAAGCGAGAAGTGGCCTAACAACATCCTACGGTCAGGACAGCTTACAAAGGAAGCTTACAGAAAGCCTAACAACTTGATACTGCTATCCAGGCGGAGCTCTGTTATCTATAGGAGCGGGGCAGTTATGAGTAGTCTCATGCCACCAAACCAGATCTAATCTGTCATTGGTGCAGGCATAACTTTCCATAACTCCTAATTGTTAAAATAACAACAATTACTACACTCTTCTGTCTCTAATTCCTCAAAATTAGATACATGCCTACAACGGCTACACTTGATCCCGCCTCACTGTAATGGCAGAGTGCAGACGCTCAACTATCATCCCGCAGGAGAGTCAAGCCTAGGTGGAACCCATACTGGGACCGCATCGCGAAAAGCGTGCATTTAAGCACCTCGAGAGTCAAGCGCACTAGTTCAAATGTACATACAAACAGACACGAATGCATCACTATGAGTGCCTTAAACGCTCTCAAGAGTCGAACACGCTCGTGCAAACACTAACTACTACCTCAGGAGAGAGCAGAAAGGAAAAAAGCTCCTCTTCTGTCTCTTGTAGTCAGTCTCGTGAATGCATCATACCAAGAGTGGACAGCATTCCACCCAAATGCGCATCCTCGAGAATAGGGAAGGCGCAGATTGAGCTTTTCATAGAGAAATCCTTACAACGCGCGCATTTATTCCCTCAAGAACTCTTGGTCGCACCAGTGGTGCCCTCATAGGCTGCTGCCTGCCAATGTCAGGTTTATTGTCATGTTTAGACACATGCTTCAGACACCGGTCATGCTGGAGGCATTCCCCATAGCGACCCTTAGGGGACGCAGCGTAGAGTTCCCTTTCAAAAGAGAACTATATAGACCTAGACATTTGAAAAAAATGTCACAACAAAATTAACTAAAACTAACTCAAATTAAAGTGAAAACAGATATCCAAACAAAATTTCTATCCTTTGTAAGTGACTTTGGATGAAAGCATCTGCTAAATGATTACATGTAAATGTAGATCTTCATCAGTACCTGGATATTTGCCGCCCTTGTTCCTCCTGATGAAGCAGACGATGAGCAGGATGAGGATGAGCAGAGCAATGGCCGACATCAGACCGATGAACCAGCCCTGAGTGGCGATGTCCACCTGCGGACTCACCATCGCTGAGGAAGAGGAAGAGGAGGAGGAAGAGGATGAGACACGGCAGATCTGCAGCTGAACGCCAGCGAGTCACGGAGGATCATCAACACGTGAGGGACAGACGCTCAAACACACACTCGTCCTGCACCGCACAGTGTTTCTGCCTCGTCTCCTTCAGATGCCCAATGACACAATGCACACATAATATCTCCAGTCATTCTGCTTCTTCTCCAGTAAAACGAGACAGAAACACTGAGGAAGAGTGTGTGCTGATTATGGGATGCAGTCATGCTGATCAGCGAGCGCAGACAGACCATCAACACAACGCCCAGCATGCATCACAGCGGACACATATCCCACAAGGCCTTGAGGCTGAGAGGAAGCCTCACCTGGGAGCTTGACCAACAGCTCCTCAGACCTCTCGTCCTCCTGCCCTCCGGCCACCACGCGCACCCTGTAGGCCAACCCTTCCTTCAGCCCCTTCAGCAGGAGCTGAGAGCCGTTGACCTTCTGTGTGTGCCAGTCTTCATCACCTGAGGGGTCCAGCACACACTTCATCACATCTCCACACCTGCGTCAGGCTCCAGTTAATGCTGACTACCTAATGATCATCACCATTAGTGACTACATGAGCTCTATTCTACATATTCATCGTGAGGCACGACACACGCATGCAGGAGTCTTACTGTTGTCTATAATATATTCAACATAGAGGTGTTTCTCGGAGCCCCAGTATTCCCAGCGGATCAGCGCTCCGTCCTCACTCACGGATGAGCTGACGTTCCCGAACGCTGGAGCGGCCGCCGGTGCTGAGAGAGAGAGACACACACCATCAGCCCCGGCCTCCGCTGTGACTGACGCGAGAGTGTGAGTGGTGTAAGGGCGGGAAATGACACGTGACGTTAGCGTGTTAGGGGCGGGGCTAGTGATGATGTCACTACAGCGGCTGTACCCGTGTGCTGGGGGGGGAGGGGAGGTGTGTGTGCCGGAGCTCCTGGAAAACACATACACACACACACACACACACACTGAAACAACAAACAAACACTTAACACACACACTTACAGACACACAGACACACTCACACACTCTCTCACACACACACACACACACACACGTACAGTAGAGCACAGCATCACGTGACTCCAGCAGGTCAGAGGTCACAGCAGCGAGTGTCAGGAGGGAAGAAAAGGAAGACATTTAGAAAAAGGAAAGATTAAAAGATCAGAAGGAAAACACACACACACACACACACTGTACAGTTTCTCACAGGATTCTATGACTTTCCTCCCCGTGAGAGAAGTTTGTACATATAAAGGTTAAATACATCAATCTGGTGCAGAGTTTAAACAGAACAAAATGTCTTTCATGGACTTGAACCTGGACTTTAGAGTGGACTCAACCCTCTTCAGTTGTGTGATAGTGTCTCACTTTACACTCACACTGGGTTTTAGGAAGACAAAACATTTATAATAACAACTTTCACTCAAGTATTTTTGGGTATTCTTAGACTTTTAAGCAGCTTTCCTTTAACTAAAGCACACGTTCTCTGAGGTGACACATACAGAGCGGACACACACACACAGAAAGAGCAACTAGTGCTGCCGTACCTCTGTGGAGGACACACAGACACACACACACCTCTGTCGAGGACGGTGACAGCCTCCTCGGTGAGCGCAGGGCCGGATCCCCGCTGCGTCCGGGCGCTGAAGTAGAACTTGTAGCGCGTGCTGTGATGGAGGCTGGACAGCGTCACGCTGCTGTGATTGGACGGCAGATCCAGCTCCTCCAGCAGACCCACGTCATGGCTGCTGTTGACTGGAGGCGGAGCCAGTGCGGAAGGGGCGGGGTCACGTTATTTCAGCCAATCATCAGCTATGCTAAATGTAGCATATTTAAATGATTCTCACCTGTCTGATATCTGAGGGTGTATCCGGTCAGACGGCCGTTCCTCTCGTGAGGCGGACCCCACTCCAGCGTCAGAGAGTCCAGATCTGAAGCCGACACGCGGAAGAACGACGGCACGCCGGGAACTGGAACCATACAGACCACAAAATCTGTGCCTTCAAGTCAAGTCAACTTTATTTCTACAGCGCTTCATACAGTACAGATCATTCACAGCAGCTTCACTGTCATAACAGATGCAAACTTCATCAGATATGAGACATTCAGATTGAGCTGTAAAGCAGCTCTGCAGAGACTATAGAGTCATTATTCAGATCAACTCCGTTCACATTTGTTCTATGGAAGCTTGTTTCCAACATGCAATAAAAAAAAATATTTAGTTAAGGTAGGTTTTTAGGTCACAATTCTGAATTTTTTCTCAAATTGTAAATTGCAACGTTATTGCAAAAGTCAGAATTGCGAGAAAAATTCCGAAATGTGAGATAAAAAGTCGCAATTGCGAAAAAAGTCAGAATTGCAACAAAAAAAACCTTACAATTGCGAGAAATAAAGTCAGAATTGCAAGAAACAAAAGTCAGAATTGCGAGGGAAAAAAAAAACCTTACAATTTCACAAAAAGTCAGAATTGCGGAAAAAAATCTGAACTGCGACATAAAAAGTCGCAATTGAAAAAAAAGTCAGAATCACGAGATAAAAACACGATTGCGAAAAAAAGTTAGAATCGCGAGAAATAAAGGCAGAATCACGAGATAAAACTTACAATTGCCAGAAAAATTCCGAACTGTGAGATAAAAACTTCAGAATGATGAGAAATAAAGTCACGATTGTGAAAAAAAGTCTGAATTGCGAGATCAAAAGTCAGAGCGATCAGCGAGTGTCGAGGTGCTCACCGCCCTCCGGCGTCTCGAAGCGCTGCGTGGCGCTGGCCGGTCCCTCCCCGCGGCCGGTGACGGCCGTCACATGCAGACTGTACACGCTGAACGGGTGCAGGTTCGGCAGCCTCCCGCGGGTTCTGTTGGGCCCGAAGCTCTCGCTCCTCTGCTCGCCGTGATGAGAGTTGTGTCGGTGTAAACTGCGCTCGCGCCGGTAATGAACCTGCACACGGACCACAGAGGTTCAGCCTGCTCACATATCCCAGCATGCACTAGTCTAAGATCAAACACTGAAAGCTACTAAACATGTTCCAGGAGCAAAAGCAACAGAATGCGGTACAATAATAACTGAATCTCCGTTATCTTGTTTTCACAGTCATCATGTGTTTGAAAGCAGCCTTCGATGAGTCGTCCGGCCCTAAAGAGAGTCGGTCATGTGTTCAGGTCACATGACGCTGAGAGCCGTACCTTATATCCCTGCAGTCGGCCTCGCAGCGATTGGACAGGAACGCCTTCCCAGTGCACCTCCGCCAGCGTGCTGTTCAACACCACCACCTGCACGTGACCCGGGGCCGCCGAGGGAACTGCAATGCATTCTGGGAGTTAGCAGCGTTCCGCTAAACGAGTGCTAAAGTGTGCACTGCTGAAGACTCACAGTCCTCGCCGGAGTATCCAATCACAGCGGCGGGTTGGGGTCCGTGACCGTACTCGTTCTGCGCCTGCACCATCACCTCGTACGGCACAAACGTGGGCGTCCCCGAGACGATGTACTTGGAGACGTTGGCCACGCTGACCGACGTCCAGTCCTTCTCCACGTCCTGCTGACGCCACATGACCTTATAGAGCAGGCCGGGACCGTTGGCCTGCAGGCCCGTCAGCAGCTGCGGAGCACAAACACGTCACATGTGTACAGTCGAGCGGCTCTACGACTGCACATAGGGCTGGACGAGTGTGTGTGGATATTACAGACTGAGGTGTGTTTTTCATTATTAAACCATTCAAATGCATTAAAAAAATGGAAAACAGAGAATTTTGGGAAATAAATAAATAAAAATTACATTTTTGTTAAACTTAACAAACTGTTGTTACACTGTACACTGTTTCATGATTTCTATTAATTAGATTTCTTTGATTTTTTAAATAGAATTTAACCATGAACAAGGAATCAAAAAAAAAACTGAACCCAGAAAAATTGAAATGGAAAAAAAATAAATTGGGATAAAATAAAATGTATTTCATAGGACGCTAAAAATTATTTTTTTGTTAAACTTTTAATAAAATGTTGTTAAATTGTACGTTTCATGAATTCAATTAATTGGACATGCTTTTGATTACTAAAATGTAATTTAAATGTTTTCGTTTAAAAATGAAAATGAAAAAACGTAATTTGTGTAAAACTAATACCAGGCGAGTTTGAAATAAATAATGTGCATGTGACTGTATAGACAGGTTCGTTGCGTGTTTATTAATGACCAGCGTCTCACCTTCCACGTGATGACCAGATTATTGTGTTCCGTGCCGTGACCTTTGACCTCACTGGGGTTCTCGTCCGGAGCTGCAGAGAAGCGGCGTTAGAGGCGAGGAATCATGTGAACGCGTGTGTGTGAGAGTGTGTGTGAGCGTCCTGCACCTGCGGGGCTGGTCCTGTACTGCCGTGAGGGCATGCTGGGACGGCTGTAGCCCACCTCATTGAGCGCCAGCACTCTGAAGCTGTAGTGCACGTACGGAGAGAGCTTCAGATGAGCCGTGGTCTTCGTCCCGGGAACCTCTGTCAGGTTGTGCCACACGCCGCTCTGGTGAAGACCGTCTTCATACTGGATCAGGAACTCTGACACAACACACAGACAGTGAGTGACACACCGCACACACACGTGAACCATCACTCATCATGCGTGTGTGTGTGTGGGGCTGCCATACTCTTGATGGCGCTGTTGTGCTCGTCTCCAGGCGTCCAGGTGAGCTGAACGCTCCTCGCACCCGGATCCGTCAGCTCCAGATCGGTGGGAGCGTCCGGCTGCCCTGAGGAGCCAAACCACACGCACATCCGTCAGTTCATCATAACACACACCGTCAGACGAACACATGCTACATCAGAACAGATGATCAGCTTCATGCACATCTGAAACCAATGACTGAACGGGACGATTCCAAAGCAAAATCACAGATAAATGTGTGATTCCAGCATGCTCCAGCAACCTCATTCCACACACACAAGCCCAGAGGGCATTATGGGATGTGATGCGGCACAGCGTGTGTTTACCGTAAACCGGTGCAGGAGTGGGCGGAGCTTCTGAGTGGGCGGGATCAGGGAGTGAGGAAGAAGTGTGTTAGTCAACAGACTCACATTAGTCACTAAAATCTCTCGTATCCGCAGGAAAGCGTTACATGGTCAGTCCGGAGTGGGACTGGGTTTATCATATCATCACGACACTCACCGACCACAGTGAGCCGAGCGCTGGCCGAGTCCTGGTCCAGCGTGGTGTTCACGTCACACGTGTACATTCCCGCGTCGCTCTCCGTCACGTCTGTGATGGTCAGACTGTCCGAGTCCACTCTAAACCTGTCATCAGACACAAAACACAGACTCAACTCTTTCATCTCAACATCAAGTCAGGAGTGAAGAAATTAACTGACATATACATTATATTGCCAAAAGTTTTGTGACGCCTGCCTTTACATGCACATGAGCTTTAACGCCATCCCATTCTTAATCCGTAGGGTTTAATATGGAGTTGGCCCACCCTTTGCAGCTATAACAGCTTCAACTCTTCTGTGAAGGCTTTCCACAAGGTTTAGGAGTGTGTTTATGGGGATTTTTGACCATTCTTCTAGAAGCACATTTGTGAGGTCAGGCACTGATGTTGGACGAGAAGGCCTGGCTCGCAGTCTCCGCTCTAATTCATCCCAAAGGTGTTCTATCGGGATGAGGTCAGGACTCTGTGCAGGCCAGTCAAGTTCCTCCACACCAAACTCGCTCATCCATGTCTTTATGGACCGACGCTTTGTGCAATGGAGCGCAGTCATGTTGGGACAGGAAGGGGCCATCCCCAAACTGTTCCCACAAAGTTGGGAGCATGAAATTGTCCAAAATGTCTTGGTATGCTGAAGCATTAAGAGTTTCTTTCACTGGAACTAAGGGGCCAAGCCCAACCCCTGAAAAACATCCCCACCCCATAATCCCCCCTCCACCAAACTTTACACTTGGTACAATGCAGTCAGGCAAGTCCCGTTCCCCTGGCAACCGCCAAACCCAGACTCGTCCATGGGATTGCAGACAGAGAAGCGTGATTGGTCTAAAAACACATCTCTTTACTATGGCATACACATAAAACATTTTTAATTTATATTTTATTCAAATCAGTTAAATGATTGTTAGGCTGCATTAACTAGGTCAGCCGGAACCGGGAACACTTCCCATAACACCTGATGTACTCGTTACATCATAAGAAGAATGGCATCTACGCTAATGTCAGTCTCTCTGTTTATCCCGAGGTTTACTGCAGTCAGCAGTGGACCTGCGCCTGGACATGACCAGCTCATCCCTGAAGTGTCTGCAGAGACCGTGTCAATTAGTCTACCCTCTGAAATTGCTCATCGACACGCCATCCTCAATAAACCCGTCTCCGGCGTGATGACTCCGATCTTTCGAATAATCCGATCTAATATTACTTCTGACCTGTAAGGCTGCCAAAATAATAAACATACACTGTTTGTTAATTGGCCAGAGGAGAACTGGCACCCCGACTGAGCCTGGTTTCTCCCAAGGTTTATTTTTCTCCATTAGGACACCTGATGGAGTTTTGGTTCCTTGCCACTGTCGCCTTTGGCTTGCTCAGTTGGGGACACTAAATTTTCAACTAAATATCCAAATAAATTTAATTACTAAACTAAATTATATCAACTACATTACTTGAATATATATGATAATTGAAATGAGCTGATGACATCAGTGTTTTCTCCAGAGCGGCTGTACAGCCCAATCAAATTCTGTTCATTATTTTCCTGTTTAACACTGTGAAGCTGCTTTGAAACAATCTGCATTGTAAAAAGCGCTATATAAATAAAGTTGACTTGACTTGACTCCAGAGAACACGTCTCACTGCTCTAGAGTCCAGTGGCGGCGTGCTTTACCCCACTGCATCCCACGCTTTGCATTGCTCTTGGTGATGTAAGGCTTGGATGAGCTGCTCGGCCATGGAAACCCATTCCATGAAGCTCTCTACACACTGTTCTTGAGCTCATCTGAAGGCCACAGAAGTTTGGAGGTCTGTAGCTATTGACTCTGCAGAAAGTTGGCGTCTTCTGCGCACTGTGACCCTCAGCATGCGCTGACCCCGCTCTGTGATTTTACGTGGCCTATCACTTCGTGGCTGAGTTGCTGTTGTTCCCAATCGCTTCCACTTTGTTATAATCCCACTAACAGTTGAGCGTGGAATATTTAGTAGTGAGGAAATGTCAGGAATGGATTTATTGCACAGGTGGCAACCTATCACGGTACCACGCTTGAGTTCACTGAGCTCCTGAGAGCGACCCATTCTTTCACAAATGTTTGTAGAAGCGTCTGCATGCCTAGTGCTTGATTTATACACCTGTGGCCATGAAGGGATTGAACACCTGAACTCAGGGATTTGAAGGGGCGGCCCAATACTTTTGGCAATATAGTGTATAATGCAGTAAACACACATTCTCAAACGCACCTCTCGTCGTCAGGCAGCTCGCCGCCATCTTTGAGCCAGGTCATGGTGGGCACGAGGGAAGGGTCGTGCTTGACTTTACACTCGAACAGCACGTCCCGGTTCCTCTGGACCACCCTGTACTCCGGCAGCCTGAGGATCCGCGTCGACTCTAGAAGGAGAGATGCTGCCGATGAGAAACATCCTCTCTCCACACACACACACACAGAAGCTGTTGTGTGTTTTACGGTTATCAAGGCGTTGCTATGAGGTGGACAGGATATTCTTGGGTGTTGCTAGGCAGTTAGTAAAGATCATTTGTAACCCTATTTGCTTCCTCCAGACATGCTGACCAGTGAAATTAGAAACTGCCAACTTGCAGTTCCCAGTGTTTCTCATGGCACTCATCAGGTCTAAATGAAGCGATGGATGCTTTCCTAATGCTCTTCAGAGAGGCACTTAACTGGCTTTGAGAAGTCAAAAACATGCAAGCTGAAGCCTGGAGCCTGCAAACATGATGCATGATGGGATACCTGGAGCCATCAAGACCAAAATCCATGTCTGCTCATTTAAACACGCATTAAAACACTCAATATAGTAATGGTTTCTCGTGTTTAGATGGAATTATTTAGATCAGGGGTTTTCGATCTTTAATATGCCACAGCTCTCTAAAGCCAGCTATATATTTTCATATATAAAGACCCAATTTATACTCTGAAAAATGTATATGAAGTGTAAAATATTATTTGGAAAATATTTATTTTTATTAATTATATTAAGTCAAGTCACCTTCATTTATCTAGCACTTTTCACAACACAGATTGCTTCAAAGCAGCATTAATATAATTCATATAATAATTTCTTTACTTATATATTTTATTTAAATTAATTCAATATTTATTTAAATAATAATTGTTATTATTATTATTATTATTATTAATTATTATTATTATTATTATTATTATCAATTTTATTTATTTATATAATTTAAAATTATTTATTTAAATAATAATTGTTCTATATTTGTATTTATTTATTTATTTATTTATTTATTTAAATAATACTTTTTATTTATTCTTAATTATTTATTTATTGTTGTTAAATTATTTATTTTGTATTAAATATTTTTTTATTATATTATAATATATTATTTATTAATTTTAATTTAATATTTATTAAATTCTATTTATTTATTTTTAATTATTTATATAATTTTGTGTGTGTAATATATATATATATATATAATTTAAATCATTGCTCTATATTTTTTATTTACTTATTTAAATAATTGTTTTTATTATTTATTTATTATTATTCATTTATATAATTTGTATTATACATTTTTGTATTAAATCATTTTATTAAATCATTGTAATAAATCATTGCTCTCTCTCTCTATATATATTCTATATACACTTTTTTATTTATTTAAATAGATTTAGATTTATTTTCTTACCTAGTTTCATCTGATTTATTTATTTTTCTCTAAAGCCCTGCTTTAGAAGCATGAACATTGAGTTCTGAATGACCTCTGACCTTTGACCTCCAGGTAGACGTGGTTCTCGGAGATGCCGAGGTTGTTCCTGGCAACGCAGGTGTATTTCCCGCCGTTTGCAGCTTGAGACACGTTGATCTCCAGCGTTCCGTTCTTATGGAACACATAGGGATCTCCGTCCAACATGCTGGAGCGGCTGTCCTTAAACCTGTGCGAACACACGATTTATGAATATTACTATGGCTAAACCTGTCCATACGTGCATCATACACTCACTACAGCAGGTGTCCAGATTTTAAAGCAGCACTGAACGCATGTGGAGAAGACAATCCCATAACGCACTGTGGTTTATATATAGTTAGACAACAGTGCACAGTCTCAGCTGATGATAATGAGAGAGGACCCACAATGCACTGCAGCAGAATCAGTTCTCTAATGAAGCCCAATTAAAATGAAAAGTGTGTTTCATTACGAGCCTGTGTTCAGTCTCACCATGTGACAGCCGGGATGGGCGAGCCGAAGGACAGGCACTCCAGCAGTGCGGGTCTGTTCTTAATGACCTGATAGACTTTATTAGGGGGCGTCAGAACTCTGGGCGGCTCCGCTGGAACACAAGCAATGTCACATGACCATCATAGTACTGAAAGCATGTGTGAAACAGACGCCAGTGTGTGTGTGATGTCGTCTGACGCTCACCCAGCACGTTAACGAAGGCGTTGGCCAGCAAGTATCCGTACTCATTGGAGGCGTTACACTGGTAAACGGCGCTGGAGCCCGCCTGGACCTCGGAGAAGATGATGCTGTCGTCCTCCACCTTCCTGCTGGGGTCTTTAGGAGCATCTGCAGCAACAACAACACAACATCAGCTGACAGTCTCACGCTGACAGAGCTCAGACGGACGGACGGTAACTGACCCTCGATTGGCAGGCCGTTCATGGACCAGCGGATGCGGGGTTTGGGATGTCCTCGGGCCCGGCAGGTGATCTCGCCCGTCTCCAGCGGAGCCAGGACCAGATTCCTGGGAGCACTGATCCAGTACGGAGCCGCTGCCGACAGAGACAACAGAGTTTAGTGCTCCTTCTAGGAGAGACCTTCACTGTCCCTTCACACCAACATCTGACACATCAAACGATGAACTCAACAGCCAATCAAACATCAGACCCAAGAGACTTAAATATCAGATTAAATATAGGTCTTTTTGTAACATTAAGAGATTAAAATATTAATCGGTTTTGTTCTATTGAGAGATTTTAATGCCTTCGTTCATCTTCAGACACAAATGAAGATATTTCTGATGAAATCCGAGAGCTCTCTGAACCAGCCACCAGTCATTGCAACTTTCAAGGTCCAGAAAGGCAGTAAAAACAAACAAAAACAACGACTTTATCCAGTCTTCCCTGTAACTCTCCAACGCTATTCACGTTGTTGGGCTCTTGACAGTGCAGCACTTCCGTGTTCTACAGCAGAACGCCGGCTCACTATTGGCTGAGCACGATCACATGATCACATGTATGCTTTGTGGTGCTTACGTGAATCATGTAGGAGACTGGCACAGATGAGAAGAGATTGTTGAATAAAGTCGTTATTTTTGTTTGTTTTTGCGCACTAAAGTATCCTCGTCGCTTCATGACATTAAGGCTGAACCACTGGAGTCACATGGACTATTTTTTACTTCCTTTCTGGGCCTTTAAATTGCTATGGAGAGGTCAGACCGCTCTCAGATTCATCAGAAATATCTTCATCTGTGTTCTGAAGATGAACGAAGGTCTTACAGGTTTGGAACGACACGAGGGAGAGGAATTAATGATAGAAATTTCATTTAGGGGTGAACTAACCTTTTAAGCGATTCTCAAAGTATATTAATGAAAATATGATGGTTTGTCGCGGGTGAAAAGTCTGATGCTCGGACACACCTAAAGGTTCAAAAGTAATGAATGCGTTTGGATAATGATCGGTTCTGTTGTGAGTGAGAGTAAAAATTCTCTGAAAGCATCAATGAAGAAACGATCGGTTGTCTAAGTGGAAAAATAGCCAGTCTCAGAATCAAAATGATGATGTTGAGAAATGTTTAATTTGGGTCAGTAACGCCTCAGGATTCTTCCATCAGGACAGAACGGTGTGTGTGTGTGTGTGTGTGTGTGCTGTTTTTACCTTTAACGGAGACTCTGATGGTGTGGTGAACAGAGCCGAGCCGGTTCCCGGCAGTGCAGCGATACTCTCCCGCGTCGGCCTCCGACACTTCTGTGATCCGCAGAGTCTTGTTGAAGTTCAGGAATGAAGCTCGGTGGCTGGGAATCTCACCGCTGAGCTTCGTCCATGAGACGGCAGGAGTGGGGCTGAACGGGAACATCAGAACGTCACAGATCTACCCTAACACAAACTAACACTTGAGTCACTGAATCTGAACTCACAGGCCGTCTGCGATGCACTCCAGCTCCAGAACCTCTCCTTTCAGAACCATCTGAGAGCTCAGCGAGCCGCTGGGAACCATGAACGCCGGCGCTCGCTCTTCTACCGGCTTATCTGAAAGCAAACACTCTCAGTGAGATCTGCTTCAGTCTGACACTGAACTCACGTCAACAGACACCCGGAGGATGAAGAGACAGAAAGAGATGATGAGGAACGACAGGATCATTGTCTAAAGCAGAAGAGATCTGAGATCTGTTAGTCGATAAACCAGGGCTTTGATTAGAGACGGTCCGGAATGAAGGAGTAGAGCTGAGGTTAGAGGTCACTGGGTGTGGGTTAAATGAGAGTCACTAGGGGGCGCCGTCACTCACCACTAAACAAATCAGTGTCATTGAAATATTCTGCCATTGTGTCATTGAGTGAATCCACTGAAACACAACAAAACAACAAAACAAATCAAACACATGCAAACAGTGCGCTGATCGCAGGAATATGATTGAGAAGCGTGAGTCTCACAGATGCGGCCCATGGCATTTGCCACTCAAGAGCGCTCTTTGTTTTGCTCAGAGAGCGGACAGTGCATTAAAGTGATGAATGGACGCTCGGGGGTTTTATTGACGCTCAAACCAAGCCAAAAACACAATAGCGCTCATTCAGAGGCACATAACTAGGGGAAGCGTCCTCCCACAGATCTCCGACTCACGGTCGATGACGTGGACGGTGATGGGCTGCTTCTGCTGGATGGTCTGCGTGTGCGGGAAGCGGGCGTAGCAGATGTAGTTGTTCCTGGAGTCCTCCATCAGGACGTTGGAGAAGTACAGGTCTCCGTTCAGACCCTGAGACACTCGCCGGCTCTGCGGCAGCCGCTGGAAATCTGCACAGACACACACAGACAAGTCGGAAGTTATGCTCGGCTTTTCTTCCTTATTGTGCCGTATATCGAGTGAAACGCTTCTGGAACAAGAACAAATGTAGGGCTTGATTTTGAATGTGGGGAATTAATTGGATGGCTGTGGTTTACTATTGGTAGATCTCATGTGAGTGACAGGTTGCCCTGCCCTCGCCTTGATTCTGTGCATCGTTTATTGATTGGATGTTGGGATGTGGGCGTGGCTCTGTATGCAGATGAGCGTGAGCTTTCAGGGGCGGAGTTTTTAAACGTGGGGAATTGATTGGATGGTTGTTTGGTGGAACTCATATGAGTGACAGGTTGCCCCGCCCTCGCCTTGATTCTGTGCACTGGTTGTTTATTGGATGTTGGGATGTGGGTGTGGCTCTTAAAAGTGTATGCAGATGAGCGTGCGCTTGCAGGGGCTGGGTTTTTGAATGTGGGGAATTGATTGAATGGTTGGGGTTTGCTATTGGTGGATCTCATGTGAGTGACAGGTTGCCCCGCCCTCATCTTGATTCTGTGCACTGATTGGATGTTGGGATGTAGGCATGGCTCTGTATGTAGATTAGCGTGAGCTTGAAGGGGCAGGGTTTAATCACACTAAATGATTGGAGAAGATCCAGTTATGACATTTGATTAGACATTATGAGCTCAACTATGTTCATTGTTAACATGCATTGAGGACACTTACTGTTGTCCATCCAGAATACGATGGGCGGCGGGAGGCCGGCAGGGGGGCGGCAGTGCAGAATTAAAGACTGTCCCTCCTGAGCAACGATCGGACTGAACCTCTCTTTAGACCACAGAGGAGATCCTACAGGAAGAGGAAGCAGGCGTGATCACATGACTCGACACAAGCGTGGACGTGACACTCAGCCGGAGGTGAAACGTGATAATGCAGGAAAGAGATCTAAACACGGACAAGGTCACTATGAGGTCAGTCTGCAGGATTGGGCCGCCGCATGCATTACAGCCAAACATTCGCATTTACCTCCGAGTATCAGATCTCTGATGACGCTGAAAATGTCTTACGACACAAAACAACGAGAGTGAGAGGGTTAAACGAGACAGCGTGAGAGATGAGATGAGAGCAGCGAGTGATCTGATTGGTGCAGAGCTGACGTACTGGACTGGCGGATGACGATGTTGTTGGAGACGGCGGTGCCGAGCTGGTTGTGGGCGGTGCACTGATACACGCCCTCGTAGGCGTCGGCCTTCTCTCCTCCGCTGATGTCGATCACCAGCGTTCCCGAATGAGGCTTCATGGTGACTTTGGGATCTTTATCGATGTCGAAATGCGTCCCGTTCCTGGTCCACGAGAAGCTGCGGGCGAGCAGAAGAAGGTTTGAGTCAACACATTTAAAGCAGTCACAGTGTGTCGTTATTCTGTCCTCAGCCAATCAGCAT
>CM077216.1:317500-320000 GCA_039654625.1 Rhinogobio ventralis
TTTGGCTCTATTGTGGACGGTCAGCGCTGTGGAAGCTTCTCCGGCCAGCGGTAAACACTGACTCCAGAGAATCCACACAAACACACACTGCATTTACACTAACACAACTCATTAACCTGTTAACTGCCAGCAGGACACTTCTTTTTCTATCACACATTTTAGTAATCATCATAATTCAAAAGCTTAAAGACTCAAAATTCATCCTGTCTTTAGGCTCCTCCCCCTAGTGGGCGGTGTCAGGTTTCACAGTACAAAATGTACACTGTTTTATAATCAAATCTGATCCTAATCTTGACAAAACACATATCGTCGTTAAGGTCTGAGACTCAAGGTTTCATGTTTGTGATATTGTGACGGAAACACATTAAAGGCACAATATGTAAGATTTTTTGATTAAAATATCCAAAAACCACTAGAACAATGTTATATATTTTGTTGACTTGTGTACATTATCCCAAATGTTTCCAAGCGATTTTAACCAGGACACGGCCCGTGTGTGTGCGTCGCCTATCAGTGACATCATCCCCATGTTACCCTCCGGTTTTATTTTGTAGAAACCATGGAAACCCCAAAGCCGCTTTAATATCTGATGTGTTTTATCAGACGGTGAGCAACTGTTTGGATCATTCATGGACAGAAACTAATCATTGTTCTCCAGCTCAACACAGTTAGTCTTATTGTTTAGATCTGGTGTTCTTGATTTACCGCGAGTACCATGTTTTACCATGCCTGATATGATCTCGCTCACTGCAGTGTGAACAAGTGTCTCATAGTAGCGCCGAGCGGACGCACAGAGTAGCATTATAACATCACTTTAACACACTCAGATGTGTGTGATATGATAAAACAGCACACACGAGCGGAAGAAGCGGAAGCTCGTCTGACAGAATAAAAGCTCCGCCCAATCAAGAGTCAAGACACGCCTTTGTTCTGAATAATTACATATTGTGCCTGTAATGTGTGACAGCAGACCACGTGACGTCGCCCGGCGACTGTTTCTGGTACAGCGCCTAAACAAAGTCTAAATTTTTGTGATGTCAACTTCAAATTTGGAACACAGCTTGAGTGGGCGTTTGGCTTTGATTTTACAGCCATTTTAGATTCCAAATTATTTTGTAAAATATATATTTTGAGTAGAATATAAATGTGTACAGTAAGCTTTTATAACTTTTTTACACTTTCAAGTGCTTTCACTTCTGCAATAATCTATGCAATTAAATATGTTTGCATAACATCATAAAAAGCCTTGATAAGTTGATCCAGAACGCACAAGGTGTTATGATTGCATTTAAAAACACCTAATATTGTGTTGGTCCCCCTGACCCGTCTCTGATGGACTCCACTAGACCCCTGAAGGTGTGCTGTGGTATCTGGCACCATGATATTAGCAGCAGATCCTTTAAGTCCTGTAAGTTGTGAGGTGGGGCCTCAATGGATCGGACTTGTTTGTTCAGCACATCCCACAGATGCTCGATTGGATTGAGATCAGGGGAATTTGGAGGCCAAGTCAACAACTCAAACTCGTTGTTGTGCTCCTCAAACTGAGATGCACTGTGTATTCTGACACCTTTCTATCAGAACCAGCATTAACTTCTTGAGTAATTTGAGCTCCAGTAGCTCGTCTGTTTGATCGGACCACACGGGCCAGCCTTCGCTCTCCACGTGCATCAATGAGCCTTGGCCACCCATGACCCTGTCTCCGGTTCTCCACTGTTCCTTCCTTGGAGCACTTTTGATAGATCCTGACCACTGCAGACCGGGAACACCCCACAAGAGCTGCAGTTTTGGAGATGCTCTGACCCAGTCGTCTAGCCATCACAATTTGGCCCTTGTCAAACTCGCTCAAATCCTTACGCTTGCCCATTTTTCCTGCTTCTAACACATCAACTTTGAGGACAAAATGTTCACTTGCTGCCTAATATATCCCACCCACTAACAGGTGATGAAGAGGTCATCAGTGTTATTCACTTCACCTCAGTGGTCATAATGTTATGCCTGATCGGTGTAGTTTATATATCTTAAAAATGTATTTTCAAAGAAGGGAAAGAGAGCAACCGTAGCTCTGTATTCCAAAGTACACCCAGTATTTTAGTGCACCACCAGTCACCTACAGTACAACATGGGACATGATGATCCTAATCTGGCACACTATCTAGGGCAGATGAGTGAACTGGGACGCAGACACACTGACAAACTGCATATTTTTGCTCAGCTTGAGCATTTCTTCCCTCCATATCCTTGCTTTATCAGACTATATGAGCCTGATAGATGGGATATGATACTTAACACACAGCAGTTTTTAGATTCTTGTACGGCAGTGACTGGCGTAGGCGCTGTGATCCCGTGATCCTGTGAAAAGCCTCTTCAGACGCTCCACCTGCTCGTCTCAAAGGTTCCTCGCGGTGAGACGCTCCCTCCCACGCAGCGGTCCCGGGATCAGTGCGTCCGCTCGGGAATAAAGACAGCTCATTCTCCGCGTGATCGGGCCCGTCCGGCTCGA